>JAKLLW010000223.1:0-45518 GCA_022814695.1 Neocatenulostroma microsporum
CACCTTGTCCAGAAAGACGACTCGCCCATTTGGCAGCAGGGCAGCATGCATACCCGGCACTCCAGATTGGCCGACCGGCTTGAAGGAGCCCGGGTTCGCGTCCATTGGGGCAGGCGATGCACTTGGCGCTGGTACGACCGGAGCTTGATCGCAAGGTCCGCTCTGGCAGCCTTCACCGCAATGAGCGGAAGTGCTGCCGCAGAAGCCGTACATAGAGCAGCAGCTTCCTTGAGGCCAATTGCCGCAGATGGTACCGCCGTTGGAGGCACCGCACGTCCCATCGGTAGTCACTGGTCCAGTCGCTGCGGCGCTACCAGCGGAGGTTGTAGGCGAGCCGAGAACTGGTTCACTGTTACTCACACCGCCGTCATCGGAAGTAGATGATGTCGGGGAGGCGACAAGAGTCGGGGTTGGCGATGGGATAGAGTCCGAGGTTGGCTGAGTGCAGCCGCTCTGGCAGCCATTGCTGACAAGGCAGTGATCGTCGGTCTTCCCACAGTATCCATACTGGCTGCAACATCCTCCATATGCGCCGTCCGCGTCGCACGTAGCGCCGCCGAAGTCGGACCCACAGCGACCATCACTGCGTGGTGTGGTGTCGCGAGTGTCGAACCGGATCTCAGGGTATTCTGCGACGCATGTGCCGTTCGCGAGGCAAGTCTGGCCGCGGAGGCAGCCTTTCGAGTCGGTTCTGAGAGTGGGATCGCAAGTCGGTTGGACATACGGGAAGATGATGTTGGCGGAACTGGTGAGAGCTGTAGCGACCGTGATGAAGATGGAGAGCTTCATGTTGGCTTAGGATGCGCTGTGTGATCTTGAAGGCAGAAGACTGTTGATGAAAGATGTTGAATAGCGAGTTTCTGGAGAATGTCGTATCGATATAAATCGATGTCGGATCATCAATCAGAGATCCGAAGGTCGAAGTCGGAGGTGGAGATCAAGGTTTGTCATGTGAAAGATCGAGCAATCCTCGGGTGGCAAATGAGTGAAGCACAGGGCAATGAACAAACGTCTCCGGTTACCGACACACTACACGGCAGTACCAGCATCATTGCTCTGATTCTGTCGGCTAGCTGCGTGCGCATATGCAGTCAGCCACATTGTCTGTTGCAGCTCCGCCGGGTCCACCCGAGAGAATTAATACATCTTCTTGAGGCTGCAATTCTGGTTGCACACAAGCCCAAGCTAACGCATCGCAGAGCATAGTGTCGGTATCGGGTCATGATGGCGCCGACATCTCAGCCCACGATAAGGCGTAAAGGCTCAACCAGCGGTTTGCTTCTGAGGACTGAGGCCTGCGCGCACCGGCCACAACTGGCACGTATGACACTGGCGCTTTGACGTGCGTTTGAGATGCACGGAAAGTCGTAGACTTGGGTGATCTACGCAAGTCATGGCGAGAGCCCTCCGACGGCAATGAAGCTGGGTCTAAAAGCTCGCTCGACGAACACTTCTTTGTGCACTCGGTCCTGCTCTTCGGAGCCATCGTCGACGGTCTCAGTTTCCAGAGAGCTGGGAAGTCGATGGCCATGGAGATGTGTGTACGTGAACGACGCACAATAACAACTTCCCTTGAGTTTCAACTACGAGATCCTGGTGTGTGTCTATCAAGACTTGATACCCGCGATCAGGAGCACCATCGGGCGGTCATCCTCTTGCAGTCTTGCGTCACTTGGAGCATGCTTTGCAAGGCACAGAAGTTCGAGCAAGAACTTGCGCATACGACAGTGGCTGTGTTCCAACTCTAGAGGCCGACTGCGACCCTGTCCGTGATACACAAGTCGGACGCAGATCCTGTTGAGATCTTTCGTGCGAGCCTGCTCCCAGTACTGCACCCTCTGGAGTCGTGTGGGCCATCGACGATCTGGTCCTGGACAAGCCCTCCCAAGTTGGCGTAGCGGTCATGTCCCAGTTCTTCATTGTATCGAACACAGGCCGCGGACTAGAAATGGAGTTTCGATCAGAAGCTGACAGAGTGCTCTTAGAACCTTGTCGTTTACTGACGCTGGTAGGCGGTGAGAGATAACCGGAAGAAACTGTCGAGCTAATGGCGGCGTTTGCGATAGCCCTAGCAGACTGGGTCGAGCTGGACGACGGAAAGGTGGGAGGTGCCTCGCCAGAGTCGTGGTTCTGCACGAACGTTTGCGTGCCGCCACTCACACTCAAGGGACTGAGTTGGTTCCCAGGCAAAGGAATCCGCGTTGTGGGCTCATTCGGCCGGGTCGTAGACGGCAAACCTGGAGATGCGCTATGGCTCTCTGGTCCAGTTGCACGCTTATCTGACCTTTTCGGAACTCTGAGCCCCCAAACTCTATCCATCCACTTGCCAGATTGCCGCTGCTGGCTGTTATTGGAAGGCGGAAGCGACCATGACTTTGGCCAAGTAATGTTGTAGCGGGCAGCATGTCCAAAGATGACAGCTCCTTCGGATTCCTGCTCCAGAAATGTTGGCTTATGCCATCGACCAAGGGCTTTTGGTGGTAGCAAAGTCTGTACGCGATCACAGCAAACCTTGCCGGAGCCTTGTCTGCCTGGACATGGCTCAAACAGCGACAAGCCGCGGTGCCATTGTGTCGCTGAGGTCAGGTTCCCGGGGTACTTATCTCCCTGACCCTGCGTTTCCGATATGTCTTTCAATAGCGAGGTCGTGCAAACCAGATAGTCCAGACCAATCGGGACTGACATCCACTTCTGACATGGAGCGCTGATACTCTTGACCATTTCGCCGAACCCATTTCCCATCAGCACAACGGCTTTAACTTCTTTTGCAAAGTCGACCCAGCCTCTTCCACTCGCTTGCAGATACACCAACTTAGGTTCAAGACTCGCCGAACCATCTACAATACTTTTGAAGGACCAGCCCTCGAGGCGGTCACGGTCCGTGAAACGCAGGTCCTTGCCGTGGCTTTCAACTCCCTGACGCTCCCATAACTTGGACAAAACATGCCAATTCTCTTTCACCAGATCCCTCACACACCAACAAACGGTCTTGATCTTGGTCGGCTGCTCTACTCGCTGGCCAGCCTCGTCGAGGGTAACTTCACGAGACATCTCCGTCTCCTCCCCCTCAAGCAATAGGCTGCGATTGCTGTTGTCAAGCAAAGCGTCGACGCAGTGGAAGTCGGACGAAGGATCGGCGTAATGCAAATCCTTGGTGAGGTCGTATTCGGTGAAACGCCGTTTGGAAGCCGAGCTCAGCTGCGAGCAAGTGGTGTGGAAGAGCGCGCTAGCGCCATCGAAGAGATATCCGCGCTTGTCCACTGTGTCATAGAACAGCGCGAGATAGTCACGAGCATGAAAGACCATTCTCCTGTACGTCGGGGTGTCGGACACGAAGATACCCTTGTGGTGATCGCCTTGTGCTATCGACCCACCCACCGTGAAGAACTTTCCGCCGGAGAAGGTGACCCGTTGCAGTACAAGGTTTGATCCCTTACACAGATTCGATGGATGGCCTATCGAGGCGTAGTCGTAGTCTTTGGTCCCTGAGAAGGTGGTCAGCCCTGGTAGGATCATAGAGCGGAAACGACTAACCCAGCAAGGAGGTCGACTCGGATGCCCATCCAACAAAGTGTCTCGAACTGTTCATCCAGGACACATCCATACCAGCGATAGCCTCGTTCCCGGCACAGCTACCTTGAGCAGACGCATAGGGTAGATGGCCCTGATCTTCCCTACACACGAAGTGCCAGGCAGTTGAGGCTGCCTCTCGGACCACGGGATAGAGAACGCTCGAAAAGCCTTTGAGCATGAACTTGTTCATGTATACCGTAGCGCACATGATATCACCCAGCTTGACCATCATATCGGCGGACATCTCCATGCCTTTCATTCCCGTACCACGAGATGGAGCTGGAAAGTCGTACGCTATGCTAGGATTGCGGAAGAGCTGCTTCCAGCAATCAGCCTCTCTCCCGACTTCGCTCGAGGTGTAGGAAATGTTGAAAGAGTGGTTGTTATCCGGGCCTTCCGTGGCGTACTGAACGGATGCCTTGTGATAGTAGGCTGCGTTAGCATCCACTGACGCCGCACATGCAGCACCCATCCAAGTCAGCTGCTCCGCAAGCTCCACTATTAGCGACAACTGCGCGCAAGCATGCACAATGAGCATGTCTTCACCTTGCTCGAACGTGATCGTCGCCTGGTCCCGTAATTGATCTGTATGATGTCTCAGCAGGCATCCCAAGTCAGCAGAATGGCAGCTTTGGGACTCTTACACGTCACGTCACACCCGGAGCCGTCCGACCCTTTCTTGAGAGCTAATTGTAGCACCTAAATGATCTCTGTGCCAAGCAATGCCCAGTTCTGCTCTAGATATTCCCTGCAGAGGCAAGTTTGTAACGCTTCTCCTTGGCCGGTGAGCGTAATGATGTTTTCGAGCGTCCAGCCGTTGCCATTCTCATAGTGCTCCAGGAGGTACCGACGAGGGTTCCATTGTACCGCGAAGTCTACAGTGTGCCTACCGAACTCATCCGGCTTGGCGCTGCTTCTTGGACCAAAAGCACGTAGTACGGTCTCGAGTATGTGGTATGGCCAGCGATCATACTGTGTTGTGGCCTGCAGACGACTTCCGAGCCATCTCCATGCCACATTGTCAGTCAAGAAGCTCTGCATTTCAGCCATCATGGGAACCAACTTGTCGTCACTTTAGTCGCCATGCTCACTGTCACTCTCACTAGTATCGCTTCCTGCTCGCACCATGTATTTCGGCTGTCTACCGAGCGAGGCTGCTTCTGCGGGAGCTGACACGCCGGTCTCCGGTGGCGTTGACTGTATCTGCAGCGAATCCTCGGTGCTCCGGACCCAGTTGCTGGTGAAGTCCATCTTCTCGTCTAGCGGGACTTCGGGTGTCCGCTGTACTTCCGCTTCAACATCCGGGATGTTGGGCTTGCAGGGTAGGACCCTTGAGATGAGCCTAAAAGATGTAAGCGAGGTGTTTTCGGCGGACTCATATCGGAGTACCGTACTTTCTCTGCTGTCGCACAAAGCGATAGGCCTGTCTTTGGAAATCCAGCTTTGTGTGGTCACGTATCATCAACGAATACGCGTATAGTAGTCGTGTTGAGGCGGCTTCAACCATGTCCGAGTGTTCAAGTTCACTTTTCAGCGCCATAAGATCAGGCGCAAGTTCGGCAAGAAGTTGCGCCATGTAGACCGCAAGCTTATATTTCACACCGGTCTCCATGTTCAACGAGTCTGCGCTGCATCCGCTGATGATTGTCATACGATCTTCGTCATCTTCACCAGCCGTCGCTTCTTCGACCAGCTCACTAAGCCTCTCGGAATGATCGTTGCTGGGGCCTATGCTGCATAAAGCCCCTCCACGGGAGGGCGTCTCGAAAGAAGTGGGCGCAGTAGACAGTCGGGCACGGTCAGTATTAGAGGAACCCGTAAGCATACGGTTGTGAAATTCTGACTCCGGTAGCGACGCAGGCACGACGCCGAGGTTTGGCGGTGTCGGCCGGATGGGATGAGAGGGCGCAGCAGTGAGGTCGCTCATAGAAGAAGAATTTGAGGCTGGAGGAGGGCCCCCTAGACGAGCCACTGCATGGTCTGCGTTCAAGGCGTATGCAAATTCAGTGTCGTCCGGTGTGCTTGTACCGCTTTGGGATCTGGCCGAGGGCGACGGATACGGCTCTACGTTACTCTGCGTACTTTGCAGTGATGTTCCTGAGTAGACGCTGAGAGATTGTGCCGTAGCGACTATGGATATATTGGACGGGTACACTCCTGGGAGCGACGGATACTGAGAGCTGCCTGCGGGAGCCTCGAGGGAATAGTAATTCCGCTGTTGTCCTATGAAGAAGCCCTGACCCTCTCCCCGTGACACCCAATGGCGATCATGCCCAAGAGCGCGAGCGATATCGTCCGTGTTGGGTTGTTCAGCTTCTGGGACCGGCCAATGGGTACCAGCGAATGCTGTCAGGTCTTCTGGTGCACACAGGGGTGGGAAGGGCGTGCCACGGTCGAACAAACCACCGGGCGACAAAGGACGGCCAAAGGTAGTAGCATTCCCAGCGGCCGTAGTCTGTTGCGAAGTAGGCACAGCGGTGTCTCCGGAGGTGGCCTCGCTCGTCGAGTGTTCCCTTTTGTAGCGTTCGACATAAAAGTCGGGATCCAAGACGCCTTCGCTCTCTGGAGCATGCCGCTTTCTCTTGCCACGATCCATAGGAACCACGAACTTTCGCAGGCTGGCGTGTACGGTGAGGTGCGGCCATCTACAGCGAAGCGCTGGGTTCCGACTGAGTGTTGGTCGAGAGCTTCACGGGCGGGTGAGCCGTGTCGCAGCTCCGTTGACAGGTTGAGTCTGACCAGTGGTCGAGAGCCGCGAGAGGAATGTCTCGCAACGTTGGGGGTTTGCTCGTATAGAAGACGTGTCTCGCAATAGTGTCTAAATCACCTTTCGGGCGCCAAGACGGTACGCGATCGCGCCCGAGTCGGCGGAGTACCGTCATGAGGCTGAGCAGTCTCGAACATACCCGAGCCGTCTGATTGCCCAATCAGACCTCGAAGTAGGCGAGAGCTGCATGAACTCCCACACGCTCCGCGTTGATCTTGCATGCAGCCATCCCGCTGCACATTACGATAAAACAGCTTACTGTGAACGGCGTCTTTTCTCTTATTTTCCAAAATCATAGCTTTGGCGTTCGTGACGGACGATAATCCCACGTACTCCCGTCTGATTAGATGAGGACAAAGGAAGGGAGAAAGCAAGCAATGTCCATGCCTCAAGGGTCAAACCCTGTTACCTATCGTAGGGAGTAATGGTCTGCCATCAACCGACGATGTACGTTGGCTTTCATGTTTGTTGTCGAGGGACCCAGTAGGTGGTGAGAAAGTAGGTAGTTGTAGACTGGGAGGGAGGGAGGTAGTGGGATCACATGTCAAAATCGTTCGCCGCCGCCGCCGCCGCCGCCGCATTGGCCCGAGCGTCCCCGCAATGGCCTGGAAACAATCTCACCACTCACTGTCACGATGTTTCTTTCTTGATATGGCGACGACACTACGATCGCTATGCTCTGGAGCAGCATCAACAGCTCGCCAAACTCAACGCCAACAATGGCATACTCAACACCACCTCCGGCGAGCCTTCCAAACCCAAGTCACCCAGTCGCGCTTCCCAGACTTCGCCTTCGCATTCGACATCGACGGCGTCCTTGTCCGCTCGTCGGACCCTCTACCAGGTGCTCATGAAGCCTTGACCTATCTTCAGCAGCAGAAGATCCCCTTCATCCTGCTCACCAACGGCGGCGGCAAAAGCGAGACCGAGCGAGTGGAAGACTTGTCGGCGAAGCTCGGGGTGAAGTTAGACATAGGCATGTTCGTGCAGTCTCATACTCCATTCGCGGACATGCATGAGTACAAAAAGGACAAGACTGTACTGGTAGTCGGCGGGGACTACGACAAGTGCCAGCGTGTAGCGAAAGAGCACTACGGCTACGAGAACGTAGTCACGCCTGCAGACCTCGTGGCAGCATACCCGGATATCTGGCCGTTCGGAAAGGTCTTCATGGATTACTACACCAAGTTCGCTAAACCACTGCCAAAGCCAATCAACCCAGCCAACCCAGGAGAAAGTCTCAAGATCGATGCCATATTCGTCTACAACGACCCACGGGATTGGGGTCTGGACAGCAGCATCATCCTCGACTTGCTCCTCTCTCAACAAGGCCGGCTAGGCACTTTGAGCAAGAAAAACGGCGACCTTTCACTGCCAAACAAAGGCTACCAACAAGACTCCCAGCCACCACTCTACTACTCCAACCCGGACCTCTGGTGGGCTGCCTCTTACCACCTCCCTCGACTAGGGCAAGGTGGCTTTAGGGAAGCCTTCGCCGGTCTCTGGAATGCTGTCACGGGAGGCGCACATCTGGAGAAGACTGTTATGGGCAAGCCGCATCAGCCTACCTATGAGTTCGCGGAGAGGAGATTGAGGCAGCATCGGAAGACGTTGTTCGGGCAGGTCGGGTTGAATGATCCTTTAAAGCGTGTCTACATGGTTGGAGACAACCCGGAAAGTGACATCCGAGGCGCCAACAACTACGAGTCTCCGCATGGAAGCGAATGGAAGAGTATCTTGGTCAAGACGGGCGTGTACCAGGATGGAGCTAAGCCTAGCTGCGACCCGACTGCCATTGTGGACAATGTGCAGGAGGCTGTACGGTGGGCTGTTGAAGATGCTAAGATGAAGTCATGATGAGTGATGTGTATCTGTGAAGCGCGAAGAGTAAGTCTTAGTGTTGAGAGCGAGATATATACCCCGATAGATCGTATAGAGCAGCCGCACGAGTTGGAGTCTTGTACACCATGTCCGTTTCGCTCACCGTTAAGTCTTGTGCTCCCGCACATCGAACTGTGAAGGCAGGCACGCCGTGGAGCCAGATTCTTATGCCTTACCGATGGCCGGCGGGCACACCACGCGTACAAACCCTAGAGTCGTGTGTACCTGGTATGCAATCGCAATGCCGGTATGACCCGGCTCCTAGAAGAAAATCACAAGTCACTGCTTCTCACTCCGAAGATCGACAGAAACGTACCACGAAGTTAACGCGGTGGAGAGCTCAGGGCCGCCATCTTTGGCATGAGTGCTCGCTGTACATGTCAGCGATGATGGATGTATCTCGACAAGACTAGTCGATGGAAAATATATGCAACGACTTGGCCCGCGTGAGGCTTTGGACAAGGCGCAGTGGTGTGTATGCTGCTATCATCATGGATTCGTTTACCATGACCATTGCTTTTGCATCTCCGCACGAAGCCGGTTGTATCCAGCCACAGTATGTATGCTTTCTCAAATGGCGCATTCATACAGACGTACATTGTACGGCTTTAGCTCGTTCCTCGGATGTTGATTGGTGGAACGCCTCACCGGTGCGGAACGCAAGCTCAGCCTCGCAATGCCATCAATATCATCCAAGTTACTTCCTTGCGCCTTGATCGACAGACTCCGCAGCTGAGCAACCATGACCTTCCCCTACAGCCGGATACCTCCAGGCCACATCCGCTTGCTGAAACCAGCCACAGTTGGCCATATCACCACCGATACCCGGCTTGAGTTCACAGTACATACATTTCCAATATCCGGCGCTCCTCGGTACACTGCAGTGTCATATACATGGGGACAAGAAGCTGCTTCCGAGAGCATCTACCTGAACAAGTCCGAATTCGCCGTGCGACAGAACCTGTGGTCATGTCTGCACTACCTGGTACTCATGAGTCGACCAAGTCGCGACACCTGGTGGAAATACATATGGGTAGACGCCATCTGCATCAATCAAAGCGACGTAGAGGAGAAGAACCAACAAGTCCGGAACATGGACAAAGTCTTCTCGAATGCCATTGAGGTGACCGCCTCGCTTGGACTTCAGCGTCTTCCACGCCGTATCCAGTGGCGGGAGCATGCTGCAAAGACTACTGACAATCACGACTGGATGCTTTTCGAAAATGTTCTTGACGTCGCCGAGCGTCCATATTGGTCCCGGATGTGGATTGTGCAGGAAATTCTTCTAGCACAGCGGGTGTGGCTGTATGTGAGCGGAGCCAGCTTTGACTTCCAGGACTTGGTGTGGGAGGTGGAGGACAAGGCGAAGCGCATAGAGCACACGAAGGACTTACAGCGAGTACTCGCCTACACGAAGGCGAGAGACCGGGACACTGCTGGCTACCGTCGACCTCTCTACGACTTGCTCCTCGCTTTTGGACGGTGTGAGTGCCAAGATCCAAAAGACAACGTCTTCGCCATCATGAGCCTAGTAAGCCATGAGGACCACCGAGCCCTAAGCCCTTTCTTCCCAGACTACTCTCTGACCCACGATGCTGTTGTGGTCATTACACTGTCTTACCTGCGAGACCACTGCGGGCACAACATCAGCCACGAGTCGAAGGAGCTGCTCGACAGTCTTGGTGTCAGTCCCAGCTTGCTTACAAGACGCAAGCTCATTGTTGCATCGGAAAGCTTTGACATCTATCGTTCTGTAGACAGGAGCGACAAGATAGACTTCTTGGAGATACCCTTCTTCGAGCGCGAGGAAGACTATGATGAAAGCGTGGAGCAGAACAAGAGATCCAGAGGCCTATCGAGGAGGGCTGTATACACTGTACTCTGCTTTGTGGCCTGCTATGCATTCTACCATAGGAGGATGACACTCGGCAGCTGAGTTGGCATATGTAACTAGCTATCTTTGGAGGCCGTTCCAGCTCTTCCCAGATGAGGACATTTTTTCTTATTCGTGTATGTTTAAAGGAGGCTGTGTTGATACTTGATCCCTTCGGCGTGCTGGTACGGTCGTCGGGGCCGGAAGCCACATCGACTCTCGTTGTTCCGTGTCTGAACGGCGTTGCGGTTGCATAGTTGCGGTTGCATAGTTGCCGCGCCCGCTGGCGGTACTCTGTGAGTCCTGTCTGTGCCATTAACCTCGATGATCGGCTCCGCGGCGTGCCTGCCGTTAAAGTTACGACATGCGGGGGCGTCAGTAGTCATCTTGGCGGCTGCATATCCACGTGCTTGCCAAGATGACTAACACTGAGACGGTCGACACCCAGACAGCCAAGGACTACTTCCCCTCGATCGCATGCTTGGCCTGCATACTCTACATTCCAAGCACCCAATGGCCGGGTCAGTAGTCGAATACCATGCATGAGCAGTAATGAGAGCGGATACGGCGAAGGATTGAACGCTGGTGTCGTTGGCGTCATGGGGATACGAGTTCCTGGTTTGGCACAGAGATGAAGTAGGTCTCAAGAGGAAAACATACAGTATATATTCACGCGAAGGTGTCAGCGTCGTCTGCTCATCGCAACCACACAATCACATCCAAGACCTGTCGAACTCACTCTTTGACTAGCCAATATGTTGCACCAACTCCTCCCACTCGCCCTGCTCCTTGCGGGCTCTTCAGCACAAGACTCTGTGGCCATAAACACTGAATACGTGGTGAGCACACTGGCCGTCACCGGAAGCGCGACCACACAGGCCATCAACCCAACCGCGACATTGACAAGGGACTCAGGGGCGGCAACCCTGTTCCCAGAAGCACCGAGCTTCGTCGACGCAGTCTCATCAGTCGACCAAGCCAGCACCTTACTATCGGTCCTCCAGCAAAGCAGATTCTCGGAGCTTTTGACCCGACTCAGCTCGATCCCGGGCACCGTGTTGGCTCCAAGCAACGACGCCTTGGAGGAGTTCCTGCAGACCGAAGCCGGCCAACGATTCCAGGACGACGATGAGTTTGCCAACGCTCTTCTCGAATATCACGCACTCATCGGAACTTTCCCTGCTGATGCGTTTCCTGTGACGGATGTCCTTGGCAGTCGGTGGTTTGACACTCGATTGTACAACTCCACGGCTCGGCCAAAGGTGGGAGGCTATAACGACGGGGCTAATGTCATGCTTCTGAGTGGATTCCTTGAGGAGTCGCGAGTCGTACAAGCTGTAAGTGTCTCTACCCAGAAGCATGCGGGTTGGAAAAGGATATACTGATCACTCAGCAGAACCTGCAATTCGACTCCGGCCACATTCATCTGATCGATCGTGTGCTTACGGTACCACCACCACTGCCAGAAGCTCTGGTTGCCAGCAACTTCACAACGCTCGCAGGAGCTATCCAGGCCTCTACCTTGGAGTTCAGTGACCTCGTCCGCTTTGGAGGCGTCACTCTTTTCGCCCCCTGGAACCAGGCTTTAGCCAGGGGTTCGGCGGTGGAAACTCTCACCCCAGCAGGCCTCACCGACATCTTACAGTACCACGTCGTCCCCAGCGTTTACTTCGCCAGCGACCTCGAGGATGGACAGGTTTTGCAGACTTTGGGAGGCCAAAGCCTTACTGTAACCGTCAGATCTAGAGGCCTGATCTTCGTCAACGACGCTCGAGTCGTCATGCCCAATATACCTGCCCTTGATGCCGTCGTGCACGGGATCGATGGGTAAGAATCCCTGCCTTTCCCATCGACTTTATTGTCATTAATGATAGAACCTTCTTTCCTTCAGAGTTTTGAACCCCAACGATGCCGATGCTACCCCGTCAGCTTCCGCTTTGACTGGTGTGCCCCAGTTTTCAGGCGCAACATCCGTTAGCAACATCCCGGTGACGTCCGGTCAACCCACCCCTACTACATCGACCAACATGCCTTCGGACACTCAGGCAGGCAATGGGACGTACACTGGGCCTTCCGCGACAACAGCCACTGGGCCTGCTGCTGCGACATACACCGGAGCCGGTGTTCCCATGATGAACAAGGCACCAATTGTGGGATTGTTGTTGGCTGGTGGACTGGCTGTCGCAGCCATCTGAGTGGCTTTTGATGGGGTTGAGAAGGGATCTATTTGATCTCAAGGACAGATTGATATCGCACGGCTGGAGAGGCGAAAACGGTCGAAATTGCACGAGACTGCAATTGCCGCCTGCTATCGACCGCTACGTGCACGGCCACACATCCGCATCTGATAGCAGATAGCAGCCAACCACCCTGGTAGCTATGATGGTCATGCGTCTTTTTCCGTAATTTAGGTCTCTTCCACTTCTAGTATCCTTGCTCAAGTCTCGAACTCTCAAGTTGCTACCTTAGGTGTCGCGGCAGTATCCTTCTGCCTCTCATTCCCTTTCCTTGGTCTGCCTCTCCGTCGACCGGTAGACGGCAGGTCTTTGCTGCGCAAACTCAGATAGTACCGGGCTCTCAACCCTCCCATGGTCCTCCCAGGCAACAAGGCCGCAATGCAGTCAAACCCAAGTCCGTCGATCTCTTTAAAGCGGATGATTTCCTGGTCCTCCTGCTTAGTATACCTTACAATGCTGGCTTTTGGCCGGCTGCGGCCAGCCTCCGCGAGCGACCGGTGGTACGCTGCATACACGTCGCTCATCGGTCGCTGGAGTCGTTGCGCTATTTTCGGGAACGACATTGCTTTTTGGTCATGTAGTCGTACGATCTCGCTCATTTCGTTAACAGAGGGTTTGGCGCAAATACTGCGGTTTCGCCTCCTTGAGCTTGAGGCGTCTGCAGGCTCTCTGACTGGGACTTTGCTGTTAAAAGGGAATATAGTCTCGCGTGTCCAGAAACCGTGCAGGACTGTCATAGGAATGTCTAGCTGAACTGCGATCTCGCGGTCACGCTTCCCTTCTTTAAAATCATATGTTTGATCTTTGCTATCTGATCCGCGGTGAGAATTCTTTGTTTAGCAAGCTGACCACGCGCAGGGCTTTGGAAGAGGCATTTGTATAGCTGGTTTTCAATGCTGGCGACAGACCTTTGCAATAGAGCGGCGATGGTCTCGAGCGAATCTCCGGCTTGGCGATGTCTCATTATAAGCTCGTCTTCCGCTTTGGTGAACTTTTTGGCCTGACTTATGGCTGAGATGCGTGCCTTCGTCTGGACGTCGGTGACTCCAGGGACAACGTGTCTGTGGTACCGAACGGTCACCGACACTCTCACTCTGCCGAGTCGAGCGGCGATGCTCGTGAAAGTCTCACCAGCAGCGCGGCTTTTCAGTATAAGTTCATCTTCTTCCTTGGTGAAAGGCTTCCTGGGCGCACGAGACTTGAGGCTCGAAAACCTCACCACTTGTGAGATGGTAAATCGAGGCCGAGGGCAAGAGCGTGGCATTAGGTGAGCGCGAAGGCATCGCATTGCTGTCGTCGCGTATCCAGCTCCAGCGAAGATACCAGGTCCAAGATCTTGCACTGTCAAATACGAAGGCATCTAGTGGGTAGCGCGAAAGCACGCGTTGCCACAATGGTGAAACCGCGCCTGCGTTCTCCAGTGGCGTGCTGAACGCTGGATGACCACCAGTATGCTACTGGAGCGTCTCGGGCCGCGATTCCGAGACAGCGTTATCAAGCAGTGGGTCTGTATCATATACTCGACGTGATTGAGGTTGATGTAGACGTGGTTGCCACGAACCTAACGCGAGAGGAGAGAGGAGAGAGGAGAATGAGGACTCAAGTGCCGAAAGTCCCGGTACTGCAGTGACTTTTGGCCGTAGGTGGCTTACTGTTACATGCAAATGTTGAAGAAGATGTTGACCTCGACCACTGTCTTATTATTATTCATCGAGAGCACTATGATCCTTCAGATACCATTCTGGCCCCGGCTCCAACACCGCAACCGCGCACTCCAAGGCTCTCACATGCAGCCCATTCTCCTCAAACCTCTTCGCCATACCCTCCAACTTCCTCACAAACTTTACACCTTCTACCCCCGGATCTGACCCAGCAACACTTGCACGCTACAAAGCCCTTGGATTTTGCCGAATCTGATCGTAGTTTGCCGTGTACTGATCAGTCCCGAAAACCTCAACAGTGCCCCTAACCGCCGCTCGCCGCAACGTGTAAGTGAGCTTCACATACTCATCTCTATTGAACCAAAGCTCGGCGTCTCGCGGGTGACCGACAAGAGTCAAGTGTCGGATACTGCGGAGGTTGGTGTCTCCAATAGCGCGCCACCAGCCTACGGGCGTACGACCTACGAGCCTAGGCCAACGACCGTCTTCTGCGTCATCATCCACGAAGAAACGGGCAAAGTTGCTCATCTCGAAGTGGAAGCTGTTGATGCCGTAGAAGACCGAAAGTGCCTCTTCTCGCAGTTCACGGCAGACAAGCGTAAGCGAAGGCTGCACTGCGCAGTCGAGGGTGCATAGATGTCGATGGTTGTTGATAACGGATTGAGGCAGAGCGGGTGGCTCCTCGGGGCCTGACTGAGCGCAGTAGTCGTCCGGGTCTTGCAGATTGCAGTGGTCGTCAAGGCCTTGCAGAGTAGACGAGCCCTCGGAGACAGAACCGATGCCTTTGCGCTGTCCGGCGATGATTGTGTAGCCTTCGTACGGGCCGGTGGGACCATTTTTGCCAGCCAGCGGCGCAATCAGGCCTTGGTGTTCCTGGTGGTAGAGCACGAGTCTGTAGATGGAGTTGCGAAACTCTCCTGGAAGGTCGAGAAAGCCAGCTTTGGATGCCGTTGCGACAGCCACTGTTGAACTACTCGAAGGGCTTCTCGAACGTACATCAAGATCCGTGCGGAGGGGGAGAGCAGAAGCCATGTTGGCGCCTTGGATGCAGTATGGTGTAGATTGCACGATGCGGTATCACTTCGCCATTTATTCGGGGGAAAGTGTAGTCAGAGTACTCGATGGTGGGAAAAGTGAGTGAAATTGGAGGAGAAGACTAGATCGCGAAGTGTGGCGTGGCTGCAGAGATCCCAAGGTTCAACTGGAAACAAAGTTCCACGCTAGTTCTTGACGCAGCCATGAGTACCACCAGAAGATGTGCGCTCCGCGCTTTCCTCCGACAGTGCCACGGGCATCGTATTATGCCGGCAGCAGTAACTCCGATCAAGACGCCATTGTCCTCACCTGGGCACTCACTCACTCACCTCTCACCTACGCCGCCTTCGATGCCTTGCGCCCTCTCCTCCAACAGCCGATTCGGGTGGAGACGATACGGATCCTTTCAATGCCAGTAGAATGTCATCAGCAAAGCCTTCACAACGGAGCCGCCCTTGCTTGGTCATCGTCAAGCGCACTGTAATCTCTCAAATACCGCCCCTGCCACGGCTCCAGCACAGCGATCGCACACTCCAACGCCCTGACATGCACTCCACTCTCTTCCATCTTCTGCGCGAAGGGCACAGTAGCAGCGACATAATCCCGATCTCGTCGTTCTTCGTATAATGAGCCTATCATCCTCCACATAGCATCTTCGTCCTTGCTTTCGTCGTCGAGGACTTCGACAGTACCGCGACTCGCTCGCTGGCGTGTATGACTGAACTTCACGCACTCCATTCCGCTTGGGATCGGCTCGCCATGTCTCGGATGTCCGACAACGGTGAGGTGGCGGATGCTGCGAAGATTGGTGTCGCCTACAGCTCGCCACCAGTCCGCTGGTTTGCGAGCATCCGGCACGTACGTAGAGCTGATAATACGCCGGAAGTTGTAGCGCGAGGTGAAGTTGCTGAGCTCGAAGTAGAAGACATTGACGCCGTAGAAGACCGGGAGCGCTTCTTCTCGCAATTGGCGACTTACCAGCGTAAGTGGAGGTTGCACTAGGCAGTGCATGGAGCAGATGTGTTTCCCGAGAGCGACAGGACTCGATAGGTCGATCCATTTGCGGCTGCCAGACAGGAAGGTAAAGCCCATATGGTTGCCGATAGAGTGATGTGGGTGTCTTCGTCCACCAATTGGCGCGATCACGCCATCGTTCTCGTCGTGGTGCAGCGCAAGGTGGAAGATGAAGTCGCGAATCTCTGCTGGTAGCCCGAGCAAGCTGAGTCTCTCGGGTGCTACGGTCATTGTTGAAGTGACCGAAGGCCTTCCGGATCGATCAGTGGAGATTGTGTTGTTTGCTGAGGCTGTGTTGCTGGCAATTGCGGCTGCGAGACGCCTGCAGCAGTCATCGATGGCGGCGGATCTCATGTTGGGTGTTGGCGACGGGACTTCAAACAAACAAACCTTGCGTGACCTTGTTCGCAGTGAAAGATCTCTGATGTGTGTCGTCGAAAGGGCCCTGCAGCTGCATGGAGTGTCCGTGTGCTGAGTGAGATACCGGACTTGAGAGCGTGTGGACTTACCAGATGTGTTGTGGTGGTTGAGGTTGATGTTCAGGTGTGGAAGTGAAATGAGGAAAGTACTTATAGGTGTCCGGAGTGAGCCCTGAGCGTCGAACCGTGGAACCGGTAAAGGCAGTCGCGAGGCAAGGCTGGGTGCCTTAGGCCGCTATCTTATCGATAAAGATTGTGCGTCACATGCAATTCACAGAAAGATTCGGATCTCTCGTCTCGTCCTCCATTGCAAGCCATTGAACAATCACGATGGACGCAGAACACTTCACAGCCGAGAAGCGTGACTTCCCAAAGAAGCGGTGCGGTTAGTGAGTCTTTACCACCGCCTCTGCTCGCCTCAACCTGCTCACATTTTATGCAGGCGTCCTCGGCGCAACTGGCAGCGTAGGCCAACGCTTCATCCTCCTCCTCGCCCTCCACCCACACTTTACCCTCACAGCCGTCGGTGCTTCGTCTCGAAGCGCAGGCAAGAAGTACAAGGATGCGGTGAAATGGAAGCAAAGCTTGCCCATGAGCAAAGAGCTGGGCGAGCTGGTAGTCAAGAATTGCACAGCGGAAGAGTTCAAAGATGAGTGTGATCTGGTGTTTAGTGGACTGGATAGTGATATCGCTGGGGACGCAGGTAAATACACCCTACCACACCTCACCATACCACCTCATACCAAGCAACAGCATACTGACATCACGCAACGATAGAAAAATCCTTCGCCTCCTCCAACATCCCAATCTTCTCCAACGCCAAAAACTACCGCCAAGACCCTCTAGTCCCCCTCGTAGTCCCTACCGTCAACCTCGACCACCTCTCCCTCATCCCGCACCAGCAGAAACAATGGTCCTACAAGAATGGCTTCCAAGTCTGCAACTCCAACTGCGCGGTCATCGGCCTCGTGATCCCGTTCGCTGCTCTCCAGCAGAAGTTCGGGGCGATATCTGAGTGTAGTGTTGTAACGCTACAAGCGTTGTCAGGCGCGGGCTACCCGGGGGTGAGTAGTATGGATATCATTGATAATGTTGTTCCTTATATTCCTGGGGAGGAGGATAAGTTGGAGAAGGAGGCGAGGAAGATATTGGGTGGCATTAATGGGGAGGCTACGGCTTTTCAGGAACAGGACGATCTGAAAATCTCGGGGACATGCACCAGAGTCCCGGTTCTGGATGGACATACTGCGGTTGTGTCGCTCAAATTCGCCAAACGCCCTGCGCCGAGTGCGGAAGATGTCAAAGCTGCGTTGAGAGGGTACGTGAGCGAGGCGCAGAAGTTGGGCTGTCCTTCAGCGCCCAAGGACGCGATTGTGGTTATGGATGAGCCGGATCGGCCGCAACCTAGGTTGGATCGTGAGACGGATCGGGGGTATGCGGTGAGTGTGGGACGTGTGAGGGAGGATGAAGGAGGCATCTTCGACATCAAGTTTGTCGCTCTAAGCCACAATACCATTATCGGTGCTGCGGGCAGCAGTTTACTCAATGCTGAGGCGGCTGTGCTGAAAGGATATCTATGAGGATGAGACTGCGAAAGGGTGGCACATAGTGGTGCAGGCTTCGAGGAGATCCATGGAGACTTGAACAGCAAGGAGCGGAGATGCCAAAGCTAGCAATATGTACGTCCGATGGCTAGACTTCTCCGGTCGAGCCTGTGGGTCTTGTCCTTGTCGATTGAATGCATGCTTCATGGGAGGTAGATTGAGTACCTTTGGAATAGTACACCAGTGGCGTTTCTACTTGCGCGCCCCGTTCTTCGAGTGGATTGGATCAGTGTCCTTAGTAGTATTCAAGGATGTGGGTAGAACCTAAAAAGAAGCGTCGGATGTTTGCGTCTCTCTTCGGACTCCTTCTTGACGACTGCTTTAGATGTTGTGACAAAGCTCGGGCAATCGTGACCGCGACTTTTGCCGCGCGTGGATTTCGCGACCATCTTGAACCTGGACCGACTTCACTCTACGACATCGCCAACCAATCCGACGAGATTCGCGAGCATTGTACTACCTTCGCCACGATTATGGCCGTATCTTGACCTGTCATACTGTCGACATAGCGGGACCAATGTGGTGCCTTTTGTGGTCTACTGGGAGACCATGGACGCCATCAGTCACTACTCGCAGCTCGATTGCTGCCCGCAAGTGCCTACTGCTGGCGCCGTTCCACAGTACCTTGCACGCTAGTGGTAAACACTTCACAACGGAAGAGGACAAATTCATCACTGAACAGCACCGTGCCGAGCGACATTTGAGTCTATTGCTGCGCAGCTGGGCAGGCCATCCGGAAGCGTGAGCAGAAGATACCACAGGCACATCGCACCGAATCTCACGGAAGCGGAGGCTCCGGCACGACCCATGCTTACGGCTGTACAGAGAGACTGTATACGACGCTTGAAGCAGGAGGGGAGATCGCACCGTTATATTGCGGTCAAGTTGGACTTACGAAGGGCTACTGTCATGGCTTTCTGGCAGCGGGACACTGAAGCTACAAGGACCAAGTCGACGCGGTCGACCTCAGCAGCCGGTGTGCCAGTTGCCGTCAAACGAGGTCTCGGTAATGTGATTTCAACGTCACAGACACAAGAAATTGTTCGTTTGCGTGATGACGAGCGCAAGTCATTCCCCGAAATCGCACAGAGCATGGGCCGCTCCCACGGTGGAGTCCACCGTGCATATTGGAGAGCGAAGGACGCAGGCGAGGAGGGTTGTCCTCGCCAAATCACTGTTCGCTACACTGCCGAGGACGATAGGCGGATCTTGGTGTTGATAGAGAAAGAGGGCTTGTCGCTGCCGAAGGTTGCAGCGATCATCGGTAGAAGCGTCTTAAGTTTAAAGTCTCGATACTACCGGTCTCTGAGGGACAAGGAGCTGCCAAATAGACGCCGGCGGAAGCGAGTCCGGACCACACAAGGCAGCGAGAC
This sequence comes from Neocatenulostroma microsporum, assembly GCA_022814695.1. Taxonomy (NCBI): domain Eukaryota; kingdom Fungi; phylum Ascomycota; class Dothideomycetes; order Mycosphaerellales; family Teratosphaeriaceae; genus Neocatenulostroma; species Neocatenulostroma microsporum. Next base: position 19,438 of record JAKLLW010000223.1, read on the forward strand.
TGAGTCGAGCGCTGATGTAAGTGCACGGAATCCTTGAACAGGTCAAGAAGGAATTTCGCGCGGGTCAAGCTGGAACGGAAGGTTCTCGCCGACATTGTCAAGGAGCCGGATCATGCAACGCAGGATTGCGGGCTTGGATCTGGGAGTGCTGCATCCAGGGCCGGACCAGAACATCGGCACCAGTCGTCCGGGATGGTACTGCGCTCCCACCCAGACGATATGGCACCACCCGTTTCCGGAATCCGCATGCTGCATCCTCAGCGATTGTGAGTTCTCCGGATGCGCTAGCACCAAAATCTGACATGGCAGGAGGTGGCTGGATTGCTTCAACGGCCACGACGAGGTACCAACGCCAGTTACGAACCCTCGGCGGGCTGGATCGGTAGCAAGGACAATCGTTGACCGCTATGTATGACCTCGTGGCCTGATGAAGGAAGAATGAAGGGCTGAAGTGGCAGCGGTCTGAGCCTTCGATGCCTGCAAGGAGTGTGTAACACTTGGCAGCGCATCGTACTATGGATCCACACTCGGATGGACTGCCGAATCTTGTGTGTGAGGTTTGGGAAGCTTCTAGGCCGAACGAGAGCTGTCCGTTGTCTTCATCATCATATGAGGCATCAACCTCTCGCCATAGTCTCGCCTCTCGTCCGGTGCTTGCAACAGCGACGACAAGGTGAGAAGGAAGAAGATGCGCATACCACCACGAAGCAGCTCTTATAGCAATGCAGTCAGTCAGTTGCAAGAGCAGAATTGGCCCACACAGCGTGGGTAGCGTTTATCTTTGTTTCAGGCTGAACCGCGGTTTCTCTACATCATTTCCACACTCACAGCACAGTCATTTCAGTAGCCTTAAACCCCCCTGACTGCTCTACTCGCCGCCCTCTCTAACAACAATATCGAAGATCTCAAACACGACAGACTACAGTGCAGCAACGACTCGGAATTACCTCAAACAGGTACCAAGCGCCAACATGACTTCTACTTCCATCGACACCTGCTGCGAGCAGCTAGCCGCACTCTCCTGTGCGGCGACTCTCGCAGGGCCCTCGACGAAGCCTCTAACCACTTCAACGACGGCTACGGAATCGAGATTCTTGGCACTGCCGGCTGAGATCCGCAATTTGATCTACGAACTCACGCTCTACCATCAGGAAAACCAAGACTTAAATTGCTTAATCGCGCCAGTGGCTGACCGACTGTTTTCGGGCTCTCACTTGTGTACCCTCGACTGCTTAGTACAACCTCCGCTTACGCTTGTCAACCGTCAACTGCGTGAGGAATCGCTACCGGTATACTACGGAATCAACCGTTTCCATATCGAGATGTATGAGTTTCCTCGGTCTCCGGGTTACACCGCAGGAAACGGTCGCGGCCCCCGGTACCAGCCTCGCTCGCCCGCAGGCTGGTGGCATGCTATCGGACATACCAATCTTCGCTATATTCGTCAAATGGCTGTCGTCGGTATCTGGAGAGACGACGAAATGTTGTCGGTCTCTGAGCGCGAAACGTTACACTTACACATGCCCGCAAGCGGCGGGTAAGGGCACTGTCGAGGTCATTGTAAACACCATCGGTGTCCATGGTACCTGGAGATGTCGTTCGAAGGACTTGGCGGGCGAGCTGGGGGCCACGGCGAGAATGATTGAAGAGAATGGGCTGAGTGTGAGAGGCTTGGAGTATGCCGTAGCCGCTTTGAGGCTGGAACCCGTCTGGTAAAGGAGAGAGCGGTGCGTTCCAGACTCACGGTGAAGTAACAGCGACCCCGGCATGAGAGTCGACAGGATCTTCAGTAGCCGCATGTGACGTACGACGTCATCAATAGTCGTCTTTGTAAGGCATAAGCGCTAGCGTGCTTTCCGTTTGAGCTTCAGCTTTCACCTCTCCACGAACGTCTCACAACCATTCATCACATGCACCAAACCCATCGTGCCCACCTGCTCTCGGCTAGCCAGTGATATCACTTCAAATCCATGCCATCCAACAGCTTTGCCTACCATCTCCGGCACAATCAACCACTATGATCTCAACAGTCGTCCACGCTTGCCTTACGCGCCTGGCAGAGTTGTTCAGCAGCACGTCGATTGATGCCAAGCTTCCTCGAGCAGCGTCAGCGGGTCCAACAACGGCTGAGCTGTCCAATGCTAGCTTGCCGGGGCTGCCAGCTGAGCTCCGTAATCGCATCTACGAACTCGCGCTCTACCACCAGCAGAGCGATGGCGAGATCGTACCATTCTGCGACTGCAGCATGAGGCCTATTCAAACCGGGTACGAATCGTCGGCCAAGGCTCGTCTCAGCCATGCGCACTGCACGCTCGACTGCTTAGTGCAACCTCCGCTCACCCAAGTCAATCGACAGCTGCGAGAAGAGTCGTTACCAGTCTTCTACGGCATCAACAAGTTCCACATCGAGCTTAGCAACTTCCCCAGGGGCGATTACCAGCACGGCCGCAAGTGCCGCCCAGTCAACAGGTGGTGGCGCGCTATCGGTGATACAAATCTGCGCCATGTCCGCATCCTCGCTTTCGTCGCTGATCCAAGGAGGAGCACGCTCAATAACTATGTGATGGTGACCTACAGGCGGGAATCAGGAAATCAGAGTACGGTCACAGTCGCGGATGTGTGGCGTAAAGGGAAACTCACTCATGCTGGCAAGTACGTGTATGTGGAAGGCGAGTCGTTCGAGCAGATGATGGAGGAGAACGGGCTGCACGTTAGGGCGTTGGAATATGCAATCGCGGCATTGGAGCCAGAGGTGGGAGCGTATCTGAGGGACTACAGTGCGCTTTAGTAGAGATACACCATTGGCATGGACCGACTTTGGAGGGGAGTCGGCTTCATGTCAGGGCGCTGGAGCGTATGATCGCAGATTTGGAGCCGAAGGTCGGAGCCTATCTGAAGGACCGCAGCGCACTTGGGTAGGATGAATGCGAGAGCGATCCCAGGAGATGCGCACTACTGAAGGTGTTCCAGCGGTGCCTGCGGTGCACAGAGGATGTGCTATTCCAGTTGGGACACAAAGCGGAGACAAAGCGGTGTTTCCGGGGGCTAAGAGTGGCAATGAGGCAAACATTGGTCGTTCATGGCCAAGAGCACCCATATGGATGCAGTCGGTACGGTCTATAACTTTGGGGTGAGGTATGTCTTCGTACCCAAAGCCTGCTAATACCTTCGACGCCTTAGTAAACAATCATGACGTGAACTTGCCAACAATGCAATCAGTTACAAGCGCAGTGTCGGTCCACACCCCGTTGCTCTCTGTTGGCGTCTCAGTTAGGTTGTACGTCCCATCAAAGCTTCCCGCTGCCCAACCAACCCATCCCAGGTACACGTCCGCGTTGTAGTTCATCCAGTCGAGTTCAGCACAGACATACTGCTCGCAAGAGCCTGTGTTGCCACCACCGGTCTCGGACAGTAATGCCATGCGTCCGTTGTTGCGGAGGTACGTCGCAAGGTCGCCCAGACTGTCCGTTCCATCGTGAGTGCATTCGGTGAGTACACCAGCGTAGTTCGGCCCATCGAGATATTGATGCACATCGTAGATCAAGTTCGTATGGCTGCCATCTAAGTTGGTGATGCTGGATAGTGCAGGCGCAGAGTTCTCAGCATAGCCGCCGACGGCGTCGTAGTCATTGCCCGGCAGAAGGATGATCTGGTTTGTGGCACCCGCGTTACGGATCGCTGTGACGCAAGCTTGCACGGTCGTGGCCCATTCGTTGATGTCGAGAGTATGCGGCTCATTCATGATGCCGAAGACGACGTTGGACTGCGAAGCGTACTTGGACCCGAGTTGGCTCCAGAGCGAGGAGAGGTCCTCAGTGGTGACACCGGACTGGCCAACAATGCCGCTATACCACTGGAAGAAGTCAGCGTGTTTGAGACACTCTGCTATCCATAGCCGAGGAGAAGCCTACCCGGGCATAGTTGTGGATGTCGATAATGCACAATGCACCAGTACCAAGGCAGCCTTGAACCAGCTCGTCGTAGATGCCAGCATTGTTGCTGTCCAGGTCGCCGCCAAGGACTTCGTTGGTCAGGTACTGCCATGGCACCGGTAGGCGGAAGATGTTCAGGCCGATGTGTACGAAGTGCTGCATCTGGCCTATACCATCTGGTCCGCCCTGGGAGGCTAGTGGGATGTACATTTGGCTGAGGTCGCAGGCGCCATCGGTGGTACAGCCGAAGTCGAAGCTACACCATGGCTCAGATTAGCTGCGCTGGTCAACCGGTCGCTACCTGGTAGTTGAACGGCATACCCTGCGATGTTTACGCCGGCTGTGGTCATGTCAGTATACTGCACGCTGTTACTACATTCGACGCAGACATACCTCGCTGCACTTTGGCTTCAGCAACTCCTAGTAGACCTAGGAGGCTAGTTGCGAAGACTACAGTGTTCAGCATCGTGTATATTGGTGTCTCTTCGTATGCTGAAAATCTTCACGATGGCAATGAGAGGCCAAAGGAGGATGGAACTCGAGATTGAAAGCTAGGAAGTATGGAACAGAGGAAGACGGCGCCTCGGCGCTTCCATTGAAGGATGCGCATACTTTACAGACGGCCTGCAAGCCTGGTCGAAAGTGCATACTGAGGGGAACCGGTCCACATAGCGCTGTAACATCAGTCGGATGCGGCATGAACAAGCCAAAGCGTCTCGTGTTGATCGGCGGCATTGCGGTCCCTGTATCGACCAGCTGGTGATAATAGCCGACGGAAGCCAGCGCAATGAAGACCTTTTCGCTTTCGTGCCTATCCCTAGTAGGTCAAGGTGGATGGATGGAAGAAACATGCAGGGTGTGGAAAAGGGAAGGAGAGATGATTCCAAAGTCGCTCCGCAGAACTAATCATCGGAAGCGTCTCTCCACATCCCGAGCGTGGATAACTAAAAAAGGGGCCAAAAGCGCAAGCTGCAAAAGGAAGACATTCACGAAACCGAGACGACTTGATGCGTCGACGGCGCTTCAAGTTATATCAACCCACGGCGACATGAGCTCATCGCGATCCATGGGCTTCCGCCCACTGCTCCTTCGATCAATACTCACGCAGCATGGATGCGAGCAGGATCGCATGAGGCCATACACGTAGCATCTAGAGGATCGCCATTATTGCCATTCGCCAACTCCTGAGCGCTGCATCCCGAGGCCGAGAAGATCTCATGTTCTCGACCTTCACCGGAAGACTCTCATCCTTGATGTGGAGATCCAACAAACGCCTCTCTATACTCCTACAGCCCCATTGCCGTACAGGTGGATACGCCTAGCAGACTTCGCCCGAGCATGGGCATGAATAACTAGCGACACAGTCATGAGCAAACGAAAGCGTACTGGATCACATGGAAGTGACCAAGCAAGCCACGCCTATCATTACCAACCACTGTCTTACCCCAAAACGGAGATCCGCCTGCTGGAATTTGAGCCCACTGCTTCCAACGAGGCACTTGCATTCAGCATGCATTCGTGGACCGTAAGTGAAGCTCCGGCATATGCGGCCTTGTCGTACACTTGGGGAGCACCGGAGCAGAAAGATCGCATCACAGTCGATGGCAGGCAATTCATGGTACGCTCGAACTGTTATTACGCTTTGGGTCAGCTACGCGAAATGCCTGGGCTTTCGTACTTCTGGATCGACTCCATCTGCATTAATCAAGAAGATCTGGACGAAAAGGGCCACCAAGTCCAGATGATGGGTAGCATATACAAGCAGGCAGAGCTTGTCTTGGTCTCTCTAGGCTCCCATGAGGATAATAGTGAGCTGCTCATTGAGGCTGTCAACGCCGTTGAAAGTGTGATCGATGCGGATGCGTCAGAGCAGGAGAAAGAAGACCAGTTGGGAGAAGCTATCAGTTGGCTAGATCAACAGCCGGACGAGTACCATACTCGCGTGTACGAATCGTACGAGCGCTTTGGTAACAGGGCATACTGGAGCCGGGTTTGGATAGTCCAAGAATTGTACCTTGCCAGTGAGATCAGGCTGATGATCGGATCGGACGTTCTGCGCTGGGAAGGCTTCCTACAATTCTATCAGGTAGAAAACTTCTCGATGTACTCCGACAAGATCGATGTTGGAAGGCTAGGAACTGGATCTCTCACAGACGAGATCACGGACACTCTAGAAGATGGTGAGGAGGATATTGAGCAAGCAAGTGTGGCATCTGTGTCGGCTAATGAGATCGCCGCCACTGCATCCTACCGTTCAAGTTCTGAGGAAGTACTCGACTCCGACAGCTCAGAAGAGCACTCGACCACCGAGGGCTCTGATGAGGTGAAAGTCCGGCCACTCTCCAACGTAGTGCCCTTCGTGAGCCCTGCAGCCGTAGCACTGGATGATTCGAATCAGGATCTGGACCGGCCGACCTTCGACAAAACGCTAACGGTGTTAGCAGATTCACAGTGCTTCGAGCCCCGAGACCACATATACGGTTTCTTAGGCATCATAGACTGGGAGCAGCGCGCTCCCATCCTCGCCGACTACAGGAAGCCGCTGATTGAGCTGGCGATAGAGTGCTTGGATCATGTCGAGCCCGCTGAACGTGGTGTACATGGCCGTGGCATCTGGTTCAGCGTGCAAACCTTGCTGACGCTTCTCGGTCTTACCTGCGTACACCCAGCTATGACATCTCTCGTGGATTTCAGGGTAGATATGAAGGAGTATGCCTCATCCCAAGCAGAGCCTCCATCGATACGGGACCCAATACGCAGTCGTATCTCGCCGGAAAGTTGTAGCACCCTAGTGGAAGATGGAGACAAAGGGCTGACTGTAGCTTGGAGGAAGGTAGATCGTCAGGTGGACCAGTACGATGGAGGTCCGATATGGGAAGAGCTGCTGGAAGCTGAGGTCAACATGTCTGCAGGCCTCCCGTCCGGCACACAACCCCGAATGATATGCCTCCAGGACGATGTAATGGGTCTTGCCTGCCCACAGGCAACAGCCGGTGATCTTCTCGCGACAGTCAGCCTTCGAGGCGGACCGTCTGTTGGTCTCGTCTTTCGCCACCGCCAGGGCGAGACATTCGATATCGTGGGCCAAGCACTGCTGGACTTCTTATACGAGCCTTGTCCGGGAGGTGATGGCTGTCTATGTGACGCTGAGGGTGAAAACAAGCACGCGAAAGTGGAGAACGGCTTCGACTTGTGCTTGGACAAAGAAGACCTCGTTGTCTTAGTTGGCCAGGACATCATCGGAAGAGATCAGGTCGCATCTGCGGAAGCGCGTCTCAGGCGTTTGCGGACGTCGGTCGGACGATCCCCATCTTCCAGTTCCTCATATGTCACGCGAAACGCCAGTGGAACGAAGTATTGGCAAGACTTGTAGACGAGAATGAAGATCGACATGGCTTGAGCCACTCGCTCCGGGTCCGGTAAGCTCATCATGGCGCCCGTAAATTGCCGTTTCGCTAGTAAGACACAGCTGAATAGGGTGTGTTAACAGTATCATTGTTGCAGAGCGCTTCCGTGGTATCTAGCACCTCTTCAGCTGCGCGAGATGATCCTGCGGCCGTGGCCGCCGAACTAGCTGCTTAGCAAGAGTGCCATAAGCAGCTAAGAGCTGAAAGGAGATAATAGAGCGTACCTGGCGGATCTATTCGGTGGTCGTTCACATATCGTCGAAGTTGAGTACAAGGGCTCGGGGCGTGTGGGTCCCACACGTAGGCGAGCGCTGGAGAACATTCGGCAGAGCTGGTGCCGATTGGTAAGCTGTGTCTGCAGAATTGCGGCGCCCTGCTTCTTCTCCCCCTCTCATTTATTGTCTTGTCATCACCGAGTTCTGTGGCTCTTTCCCGATCTACTATGGCACTAATGTACAGAGTTGTCCATGGTACGGCTTCATAAGGAGGAGTCGAGCGTGCAACAGCTGTAGTGGCTCCCCTTCCTGCATGAGGCCGGAGGCGTTGGTGTCGAACATTGGGTCTCGCACATTGCCTCTTGATCTTCGCACCCGCCGTGGCAACTCCATACGCGGAAATGCCTCAGGTTTCGAGGTACTGGAAACTCAGCCGCGACGTCAGGTCCATCCAGCTCTACAATAAAGCCTCGCCTGACGACGAATCTCCGCATGAGGATATCGAGCAACCAAAGCCTTTTGATTCGACACTGCGGTCACGTGATCTGGACTTCCTCCGCAACCGCGAGAATGGTTTCGTGTATCCTCCCATCACATCACACACTCAAATACGTCTGCTTAAGCTGGTTACGAGCTCTGACACCGCCGAATTGTTCGCCGAACATCGTGTGGTAGACGTAGCCAGCCTACAAGAGACACACTATACCACTTTGTCATATACTTGGGGCTTGACTGAAACCGCCGAGGATCTCCACGACTTACAACTGAACTGCCGGCCATTCTGCGTTAGGAGCAATCTATGGAAGTTCCTCCAAGCGTCTAGGTTGGCAAACGATGCAGCGGCGCCCGCTCTCTGGTACATTGATGCCATGTGCATAGACCAAGCCAATCCGGTCGAAAAGGCGGATCAAGTGAAGTTGCAGGCAGCGATATATTCCCAAGCAACTGAGGTCATGGTGTGGCTGGGACCCACGAGTGATGCGAACGAGACGGTACATGAAGGTCTGCGCCGTCTGCAGGAATGCCAGGATTGGACTGTCGCTTCTACCGGTAAGCTGTATGGTGAGCCTAGTGCTGTTGATCAAGCCCTGCATTATCTCGCCGGAAAGCCTTACTGGAATCGGACTTGGATCGTGCAAGAAGTGCTTTTAGCGAAGGCAGCGACCGTTCGCTGCGGTGACTATCGCTATCCTTGGCACAAATTATCATCTCTTCGACCCCGGATGCTGCCGCCGTCCCGGTTCGCACTGACGTCGGACAACAATGGTATGACCTTGAATAATATACTTGTCGTTGGGAGAGGTAGTACGTCAACCGATCAATCGTTTCTGCGTCTCATCGAGCATAAGCTGCGACACAGAGGCCAAATACCTGCATTCATCGCGTTGAGTGCGTTCAACGAGAACGGCTGTACAAACCCCAGGGACAAGCTGTACGGTGTTCTAGGTCTGATGGACGAGGACTCACGTAGCAAGGTCATACCAGACTACGAAGCCACCATGACGGCCATATACGAGACCGCTCTCCGGATCAGCTTCACATCCATGCAAGGCTATATGGAAGTACCAGATCCGGTCTTCCGGTCTTCCGTCCTCGTGGCCGCGCGACTGCATAGAGGCTTTGGCCTCCACGAGCAAGAAATTGCGACCATTCGTCGAGCGGTCATTGAGGACACACTCAAACCATACTTGTGCAAACTCATGAAGCACCTTCTGGAGAGCCCTGTCCACGGACCTAAACTTCGAGATTATCCGACTGAAAGGCTAGATACGCTCTTGAGCCACTTGGACAGTTCCAGTGCAATGGAAGCGTGGCTGATCGAGGCACCACAGTTCCCGGAGTCAGTGAGCATATCGGAAAACGAAGTATTTGCTCAAGATGCGGAGAGAAGGGATGAACGTTTTGCTTGTGAGCTGGGGCAGGTCATATTCGTACAGGAAGAGAGGTTACGTGAGATCGAGTACGTTGGGCTGAGGATGGGCACCTCTTTCTCCATGGAAGAAATGCAAGCAGCGGTAACATTCACCGTTGTGGAGGCCCAAAAGAAAGACGTGTCGTTTGTAAGCACGCTGGCTCAAGTCCAAAGTCCTTTCGGTGTCTACTATGCGAATCCGAAGATAGAGCAGAAGTCAGGCGGGCTTGTCCGTGATGTGGCGCCAAAGCCACACGATGCATTCTGTGACAATGGCGGTGAGCGAATCATGGCAGTACGCTGGCGGTGCCTCGAATGCAAAGACTTTGATCTTTGCCAACGTTGTCGCGTTACGCCTTACCAGGGCAAAGCCATGTCGTCTCACCTTGACAGCCATCACATGGAGCCCATCTTCCACCCAGCGTCTATCACGGAAGAAGATGTCGGCCTTGGCCAGTATCTCGAACTGAACTTCCGGCGCATTGCATACTATCCGAAAGAGGAGATGATTGCTGCCCTGGACACCGATCCGGATCCGACATCAAGGATCGGTGAAAGCAGCATTGGCGGTGTTCTATTCCCTTGGTGCCCACGGCCGGGAGTAGACCCGCCATACTGGTGTGGTAACCTAGACGTCAACATGGCGCCTGCCGCTCAAGGCATACCACATGTCCGCTGCCTAGGGCTGCGACTGACTAACACCGATCCCATCGACCGACCTCCAGATCCGATGCCGGCGGGATACAGGTTTGCCTGCCAGGCTGCGCTCATCGGTCTCCAGCGAATACGTGAGCTGATGAAACGGAGGCTTGGGATGGATGCGCTGGTCAGCCCATTGAACAAAATCGCCGACGTTGTCTCCGGGTTGCGGGATGATGGAATAGACTTCTCATGCGCTAAAAGCAACTGTCGTCACGATGGTCTGCACTTCTTCATCCCTCCAGCCAGTCGCAAGCGAGCCGTTTTTCATGCGATGCGCAGAGACGGTGGCAATATTTGGGTACGGGAACTTCGCCTCTCTGCACCACCATCGGGTGATCCACGTGTTATCACGCTGGAAATCGACGGATGGCTCTTGGAAAAGTCCAGGCTGCAGAGGTACTTGGCGGTGACTGGAAGCGCCGATGACCCTGCCTGGGCTTGGTTAGACAAGGTCAGTCCCGAAGTGGCGGTGAAAGCGGCGAAAAGTACGAATTAGCGATGGTTGCTGGACTGACAGGCAGAGACACACGCCTTTCGATCGAACAGGCCGTCAAAGCAACCGAGAGCTTCGATGGGACGTCGAAGCGCTGCTTAACGCGACTTGGCGCTAAGCCGGACCGGTGCAGGACGATTGTAGCATCTCGGGCCAGTCGTTGTAAGGACAGTGGCGCCCCTTCGCATGGATCCGTGCTCAGCTACCTGCCATTGTGTGCTGAGCTTCGAGGTGAGAGCGCAATCAGTATACATTAGTTCAATACTGTACAGAGTGAACAACCGCATCAAACAGTCGCGAGTGCTCCGACACCACGCTAGCGGGTATCTCAGTACAAACATGCCAGCGCTTTTTCTGTTGTATGCCCAACGAGCGAACAGCCGCGCCACTACCTTCTCCGACGGGTCTAGATAACGTACTGCAGACTGGTCAGCACATATGCGGCATCAAGCGCGAAAGCGAACCAGCCGCCGACTGGACTTACCGGAATAAACATATAAGGCACCCTCCTCTCATACTCCACCCACGCCTCCCCATACTTCTCCCGACACCTCTGCACATCTCTATACGCCCGATGCACAATCATAACACAAAAGAACACCGGATAGAACCACGGAAACGGACTCTTGAACCCCGTGATCAATCCCCATGTAAATGCAAAGTAAAGGTCGCAAGTGTAATGCATCTTTCTCGCATACTTGTACCATCCGTCCACCAAGATAGAGTCGCCGGTCGAGGTTTTGATTTGTTCGGCGTTCGGGATGAATTTCCAAGGTAACTGTGGGAAAGTACGGCGGTGTTGGGCGTAGCCGCGTTCGGAGGCGCGGAACATGTTCTTCTGGGAGTTGGAGGTATCCCAGACCCAGTAGGCGAACAAGTAAGAGGCGTAAAGGAAGACCAGGACGGGTTTGCTCCAGCGGTACTCCGAGGGATCGTGGTTCGCCAAGTAAATCGTGCAGTGGCAGTAACTCAACGGCACGCCCGCCAGATTCCAGAATATCAGCATAAACCCCCACTTCTCGTAGTACATGTCCCAAGTAATACAGATCATTTCCTCCCCCTTGCAGCACGCATTCGCGTACAGGAAGTGCGCCATGAGCAGGAACCCGACTTCTCCCGTAACGTAGCCGTAGTTCTCGTATTGTCTAGCGGCGGCGGAGAGAGAGATGAGGAAGAGGATGAACCAGGGCAGGCGGACTTCGAAGAACATTTTGAAGTCGAGCCAGTGGAACATGCGTGGGTTGAGCTCGGCGCCCATGAAGAAGTCGTAGATGTGGTGGCCGGTCATGCGGTGTTGTTTTCCGCGGTAGAGGGCTGATACGTATGCCACAATGGAGACGAGGAAGCCGGTGATGATCGCCACAGACATGAGAGGGCCGAATTCGTCCATGAGGGTGTAGAGTTTGAACAGGCCGGTGGTGTGCAGCACTCCAGCGAGGACGATGGTGAGGTAGAAGCTGGTGACGCCGTTGCAGTAGTAGCGGAGTTGTTTTCCTCCCTCATGCGGCAACGGCTTACCGACCGAGTAGACGCCGGGCATAGTGAGGTAGAGGATCCCTTGGCCGACGAAGAAGACCCAGTAGATGAGCCAGGCTTTGGCGTGTGGGAAGGCACCGGTGTAGACAAGATGAACCATGTGCTTGCCAAACTCCGACCAAGACATATCTGGTTCGGAAGGGAATCTGCCGTCGTAGTATGTTGCGCCAATCCACATATACCACATCAGTGTCGGGAACCCCAACATCATGGCGCTCACGCCCCAGCTGCCGCCGAAGTCGAAGTGTGGGTTGAGATCGACTTTAGGGTCTGAGCCCTCGAGCCAGCCGTCGATGACTCGGCCTTTGGGCTTGCCATTGGCGTGTCCGTTTGCCATTTGCGCTTTTGCGGCTGTCTGCTCATCTTTGCGTACTTCTACCACCGGGTTGATGCCGGTCGTGTGCGCGTCGACTTCGGGTGGTGGTGATGGGGAGCGGTCGGTGTTGGCTGCAGATTTGCGTGACTGCCTCCTTCTGGTGGGTGTTTCTACGAAGCCTTCGGGGATGCCTGACTTCCTGTAGCATGTTGATCAGTATGCGCGGTACCTTACATATGTAGTCGGAGGAATGGCCGGCATACCGAGGAGTCTTCCCGCTCTGTGAGCGTGTGACTGTCATTTCTGCTGCGCCGGAATGCTACACGATTGTGACATGCACGAAATGGCCTCTTCGAGTAGGCAAGTATGTATGGGCGACCGAACAGAATCAGTAGCGACCGTCCCGAACGCGCAAATCAAGAAGGGAAACAGGAAGCAGGAGCACAAAGTGTTGTACGGGGTCAACATGGCGTAAACACGAGATGAAAAGTTGTTGCCAAGACCATGGACCCGCGATGTGCCGGCGCCATTGGAGTCCACTTGTCCACTTGCTTACCCATACTACACATATGCGATCTATAGCGACAGTCCGTTGTAAGGAAGAAACCACTTGTAAATCAACGAAATATAAAAGCTTGCACAATGGCGCGTTTAGGGGTCTCCAATGCGCGTTCAAGCACCAGGTAAAGCAGTGGCGACACCTCGACGTCACATCCCAATGGCAACCCTTTCCCTTAACCATCTCTCCTCCCACACCCTCTCTACATGCTTTCCTCAACTCTCAAACGCTTCCTAACAACACCCACAACAATGAAGCTCGACAGCGCCGTGATCTCTCTCCTCGGGCTGGACGCCAACAATACCTCAGTGTCTTCAGCAGGCGGAGGTGGGATGTCCTCAGCGTCAACATCAAAGATCACCACCAAACAGTCCGATGGCAGCGAGATGAACTACTTCATGAAAACCGGCAAAGGCAAAGAAGCCTCAACAATGTTCGAAGGCGAACACGCCTCCCTAAACGCCATTCACAACGCTGTCCCGACTCTCTGCCCTAAGTCCTTCGGGCATGGCAATCTCGCAGATGCACCGGGAAAGAGCTTCCTGGTTACGGATTATCTGGATCTATCAGGCCGCATGAGCTCAGCATCGAAGAGTGGCATGAGCTTGGCGCAGAAACTGGCGAAACTTCATACCACTCCTGCACCTACGCCTGATGGGTATGAGAAACCTCAATTCGGCTTCCCAGTCCCGACTTGTTGTGGAGATATGCAACAAGACAACACCTTTTCCTCTTCCTGGGCGGACTTTTACGCTGACCGCCGACTCCGCTTCATAGCCGCCCAATCTAGAAAGTCCAATGGCGCAGACAAAGAACTCGAAAGTCTTGTAGAGGAAACCTGCACAAAAGTCGTCCCTCGCCTCATCGGCGACTCCCACCTCAACAACGGCAAAAGCGTCACGCCGGTGGTCGTGCACGGCGACCTCTGGTCCGGCAACGCCTCCACAGGAAAACTCCCCGGAATGACCGAGCCCGAAGACGTGGTCTTCGATTCCTCGGCTTGCTACGCTCACTCTGAGTTCGAGTTGGGTATTATGAAGATGTTTGGCGGGTTTGGCGGCAGCTTCCTCACCGAATACCACAAGTTGGTGCCTAAGACGGAGCCGGTAGAGGAGTATGCGGATCGAGTGAAGTTGTATGAGCTTTATCATCATTTGAATCATCATGCGCTTTTTGGGGGTGGGTATAGGAGTGGTGCGGTGAGTATTATGAAAGATCTCATCGGCAAATACGGTGGTAGCGGTAGCGGTAGTGGTGGGAGGGATGAGCTCTGATACCTGCAGCTACGTTTTGTCGAAAGCCCCATTTATGTACTCCAACAACCACATCAACAACTCCAAAGGCCCAGACTAAGGACCTAACACAGTCCGCACAACACACACATCCCCATTATCGGGACACACTTCCGTCCTGTTCAATTGCTTCGCAATAGGTCCCGTCGGCCCATTCGAGTACTTCTCCAACCCACTGATGCCCAATATATCCCGTTGTCTCGGGTCGGTCTCGGGATACATCTCGTCTCCCCAATGGCCGGTGAAGTAGAGCCAGTTGACCGGCGTATCACCGCTCTCGCCGTAGGCGGAGAAAGTTGAGGTGGAAGCATCGTAGCTGTAGTAATAAGCTGACAGTGAAGAATCCCACATTGGGCCAGCGTCTGTGTAGTCTTCTACCGGTCCCTCGGGAAGGTTGAGGTCAGGGATGGTATGGTCGTGGGTTCCGGGGGTGGCGTAGTTGGCGTGGGTGCCGTTTGCGCTGTAGACCACTGGCTATTACCACAGCAGGCATCAGCTAGAATTACGGAGAAGATCAGGAGTGGAGGTGGAGTACTCACACGAACGCCAGATTTTTCAAGGGATGAGTAAGTGAAAGCTTCGCCGTTCGAGTGCTGACTACACCACACGGCACTTGGCGTCCCGTTTCGGAAGCGGATCATGTTGTGCTCCCAGTCACCTACGTGGTCGCCGACGATGAAGCCAAAGTAGGACCCGCCGTAGTTGAAGGCGTAGAAGTACATGTAGAATGCATCTACCAACCCATCTCCATGGTCGTTGACGATGATGGCGCAGGAGATGGCACCGTCAGTTTTGCCGGTGCTGGAGGGTTTGACGCCGTTCAACCAGGCGGGGTTGGTTGTTATGTCGTCTGTGGAGGTCAGGTATGTGTTGTTTCCGCCCAGGGTGTTGAGGCCATTCAGATTGTCCAATGTGAGAGGACTCGGGGCACCGGTTATGGGCGTGTAGTTGAGTTCTGGTCTATTGCTTTCATAAGCGTGGTACTTCGGGCCGTGAAAAGCAGGTTTGTCTGCGCTTACCGAGTGTGATTGAGCTGGGCACCAATGTCGGATGCAAAGTAGGGATCTTCGGAGTGGAGGTAGACGATGGGTGCGTAGGTGAGCACATAGTCTGGCACGCCTGAAGGTGCTTGTCTTTTCGACAAGTCTGAGTGCGGCAGTGCAGCTGCGCACGCAGCGAATGTTACAAGAGTAGAGAAAAGCATTCTGCGAATCGATACAGATAGGAAGTATAGGCAGGACGGCAAAGCTACGACAAGCTAACAGCAGGACGATAGAGGACTGCGATAGTTGGAGCGATTCAATAGAGAGGGTGGGCAGGGCCTATATCTTGTACCTGCTGTCTTCAATTATAATTGCTCGGTATGCCGCCATGTGCTTACCTTGGGAGAAAAGGAAACGTTATACGGGGAGGTTGCTGGATGCTGGAAAGATCGACGGAACTCGTGATGTGGCTGTCGACCATCTGCACACCTGCATTTCCACAGAGGCCATTCAGATGTCGAGGAACGTCTACGAGAACAAGATGGTAGGCGTACCTGACGTTGATTACAGTGTTAGTGGAACTCATACATCGGCGTGCTTTTGCGGCGCAAGCTGATTGGAGCGCGTGGACAAACGCAGGCCAAGCTTCGTTCACAGAAGCCGGGACGGGACGCAACATGTTCCTGCTTGCGCCATTACGCAGATCTTCCTCTTGTGGGAGATAGAGGATGTGTGCCGTGCGGTCAGCAGACGCTCTCTGGGTTCTAGATGGTGTCTTAGTACGACATGGTGCTGCATGACAGTGGTCTCAAGACCTACGAGAGGTCCTATCTCATCAGCTACTCAGGCGGCTCGAAGACTTTCCCAGGGTTCATGATCCAATACGGATCCAAAGAGGCCTTCAGCTTACGCATAACGTCGATCGTATCGATGCCAAGTTCTTTCACCAACGAAGACTTCTTGCCAAGTCCAACACCATGCTCTCCAGTGCAGGTCCCTTCCATCTCGAGCGCTCGGTTGACCATTCGCTTCACGCAGCCTTCTACCTTCTCCCGTTCCTCTGGATCTTCTCGTTGGTACATAATGCTCGAGTGGAAGTTGCCATCTCCGACGTGTCCCAAGATGCTCGCGAACAGACCCAGACCATCAACATCTTTCTTCGACATCTCAACGATATCAGGTAGCCTTGATAGTGGCACAGCAACGTCTGTACTCCAGACCTCATCGCCCTCTCTACGTAGTGAGAGCATCGACCATAGTGCGTCCTTACGAGCCGACCATAGCTTCTTCTGGTCTTCTGGATTGGTAGCGAAGTCAAACTCACCACCACCATGTTTCCTCGCAAGCTTCTTCACCTCTTGAATGTGCTCCTTGACCGCCCCTGGCGTGCCCGAGAACTTGAAGAAGAGCGTTGGCACTTCCTTCCATGTCTTGCCAGTCGCCCCGGCTTTGTTCACCACACCCATCTGCACGTCGTCCATGATCTCTACAGCTGCTATTGGAATGCCCGACCGAACGACCGACATGGCTGTCGCAGCTGCATCCCGAAAGGTCGGGAAGTTCACAACAGCCACGGAGGTCTCCTGGGGTATTACGGCAAGCTTGAGCGTTATCTCGGTCACCAGTCCAAGCGTACCCTCCGAGCCTACGAAAAGTCCAGTGAGGTTGTAGCCGGCTGCAGTCTTCCGTGGTCGCTGTCGGGTCTTGATTACCGTACCGTCTGCAAGGACGACAGTGAGATTGACGACCCATTCCCTCATCGCTCCGTATCTCACCGCATTGGTGCCCGAGCAACACGTACCGACCATACCGCCTATCATAGCGCTTGGTCCAGGGTCAACCGGGAAGAACAGGCCGGAGTCTTGGACCTGCTCATTCAAGCTCATCCATCCCACTGCGGGCTGCAATGTGACGTCCATGTCGTCTGGTCGCAACTCCAGCACCTTGTCCATGAAAGCGAAATCCACACTCACGCCTCCGTACGGAGCAGAGAAGTTGGCTTCCAGTGATGAGCCGCCAGAGTACGGAACGATGGGTACTTTGTGCTTGAGGCAAACCTTTGCTATTTCGCTTACCTCCTCGGTACTCTTTGGGTAAACGACTGCGACTGGCAGAGTGTCGATGTTGACACTGGACCATTCGGAGTAGCCATGCCGGTGCAGTTCCTCGTCATCTGTGGTAATGGAGTCTTCTCCTAGTAGGCTGCCAATCTCCGCAATGGCCTTCTCAAGGTCGGCCTTCTTCGCATAAGCAGGCTTAGAAAGTCGCCCGGTATTTTGCTGACGTATGCTGGAAGAGAGATCGTTGATGCCATAGAGGTATGTAAGGGTGCCAGTAAATGCCGTAAAGAGTAAAACACGGCCCGTTGTCCAGAAGTGCTGTTGGGGTGTAACACTGGATGTCCGCGATTGGGTTGACTGCCATCGCCTTGGTTGGGATCTGCACCTGCATCGTGTTGCTAATGGGCTTGCAGTACTTAAGGTCTTCGCAGTGAGACCAAGGAGTCCCTTCCTCTCCATCGTAGTGGCGCTGCCGGGTGCTCGAAGACCATGCAGTAGTAGTGCGACAGAGAAGTATACGATGCTACTCAAGAGGTACGTGACATAACGAATCAATGCTCACGGTATGGAGAGCCAAGAACAACAAGATGCAAGCGTGCCGGCATTGTGTTAGGAGGCGAAGGGAAGAGGAGGTAGTGACCCCCATTGCGCGGCCAAGCGGCAGAAGAGATTGCCTCGAGACGGGAGCACCGCCGGAGGCTGATCGACGTCGACCTCACCGTCGAGCCATCGTCCCATTCTCGCATCATCACCGTCCGCCCATCTTCTTGAAAGGAACGGGCGCCCAAACTCGGAATGCTCGATTGTCCCGAGATCTGTGAAGGCACGATGAAGGAGGCGCGGTGCGCACAGCGGCAATCACCATGGCGACGGCAAGCGCGTGCACGCGTAGAGTGGTCGCATCACAAAGAACCTCAATTCTTGCACCAAGACAGAGAGTTCCATCAACGGCGACACCACCATGACCGAAATGGCTGAAGGATCCCATCTCCTGGTCGCCGAGGTTGACCGCGTCGTCAACAGCCCTTACCCGACTCAGCTGAAGGTGAGCCCACCGAGTCTACGTTCTGCATCTCTCCAAGCTGATCAGTAGCAGTCTCTGCGCGACGTATTATACTCCAAGTGCTCAGACACAGATGTTGCGCGCGTCGTCCAAGTACGACTATGCCAGATAGATCGCCTTGCGGGTTGCCTGCTTGAGGGTCTGCAGCAGTGGCCATACGTACTTGATATCATTACCAAGCTATGTGAGATGCTCCAATACAAAAGTTGTTGGAGGCTCACCGCTGACTTCGAGCTAGCTCTCCATGTCGCAGTCCGAGATGCTTTGCTCAGGATCGAGCCAAGCTTCCTTCACGACCTTCTAGAGCAGGCCACAGAGAGAGACAACGTGCGGTCGAAGTACACCGCGGCAGTCATTTCTATCGTCTCGCAACCACTTCCCACTGGCTGTACCCTCCCGGCTTCTGCCCAGATTCTCTTCCTGCGACTGGTTGAGTATGCGGCCTGCGAGCCTTCGGCAGCGTCGGTGAGACCGGTATACACATTCCTAAAGGGCACGAACTCGCTACTGATTGGCCTGCTCCCGAATAGCACTTTGTCAAGACTAGAGGAGCAGCTGGACGCCATCCTTCGAAGTAACCACAACCGCTCGAGCCATGATGCCGGAGACCAGCTCTTGACTTTGCACTGCTTGGCCATCATGCACCTCATCACCTCGGCCGCGGATGATGCGCCAAGCTTCGCAAACAGCTTCTACCAGACCCAGGATCTTCTTCAAAGCACGCAGGCGACATCTCCAACATGGACCCCAGTCGAGATGCTGAAGTATTTCAAAGGGACAGCAAAGGCGATGAAGACGATTCAGCTGGTGGTGCTACAAGCCATGTGGGCATGCCAGGCCAACAATGACTCTCTTGACGAGCGCCTAGACACGCTGATGCTGGCCAATACCATCCTTGGCGCCATACCGATCGAGATCAGGGATGCGTGGTGTCAAGCGAATGGTGCCATCGTACAAAAACTACAGCAGAAGGCGTTGGCGTGCGATGAGAGAGCGGCCCTGCGAATGCACGCTTTCGCATTTGTTTGCCAGCTGTGCAAGCCTGTCTACCTCCAGTGCTCTGTGGTAGAGAGCATTAGAAGTGCTATTCGAGGACTGCAAATGCCATGCCAGGCACAGAACGCCAGCAGTGACAGCCTCCTT
Source organism: Neocatenulostroma microsporum (assembly GCA_022814695.1). Classification (NCBI taxonomy): domain Eukaryota; kingdom Fungi; phylum Ascomycota; class Dothideomycetes; order Mycosphaerellales; family Teratosphaeriaceae; genus Neocatenulostroma; species Neocatenulostroma microsporum. The sequence goes on from JAKLLW010000223.1 coordinate 39,051, forward strand.
TGGCATTGCATGAGCGCCATGATGGACCGCGGTACGATGCTGGAGATGTTGCAAACATTGACGGCCAAGTTGACAGGTGAACCTCGCGATTTGGTGGAGGCCTCTGAAGCGTATGCGCAAGCGGTGCAGCAGCTAGCCGCGCTGTCGCAGGAGAAGCCCGAGATCTCGGAGGCAGCATTGGATGCGCTGTCTACGCCGACTTTCCAAAGCCAGCTTCGAGAACTCATCAACACCGCTGAGAATCACACATCAGATTCTGGCGGCTCGAGGGGCGAGCCACTCGTCTGCTCCTGGATATGCCGCAGTGCGCACAACAAGATCGCACATGAGCTCAGCACCTTCCTGCTACAGTGCGCTCTGCAAGCGCAGACTTTGGAGCACGGCGTTTCTCCATTTGCTGGCAACTTACTGCTCGAACTGCATGCCGCGTGCACGCACAGTACGCCAGCTTGCGTACACTTTAAGAGTCGTCTAGGACCAGCGCAGACTTCGATGGCCTTGGCCGAGCAAGCAGCCACGCCAGCAGATCATCCCACAGACTGGCGGAGGGCACTGCAGATGCATCTGGCATCCGAAGCTCAGTCCAAAACGGACTTCATAAGCCGCATGTTCGCGCACGCCTGCCGAGACCTCGAGGAGCGATGCGAAAGCGTAGAACAGCCGTTACGCGAAGAGAGAGATGCACGACAACACCTGCAGGACCGATACGATGAGTTACAGTATGCTTATACTGAGCTCGAGGCTCAAGCTATGGACCGCAGACTGCACTACGACTCCATCGAAGCAGAGAGTGAAGGCCACATGTGCGATCTGGAGGCCGCAAGGGACGAGGCTGCTAAGCTAGAGCATAAAGTGAGCGAGCTTGAGGCTACGATGGTCAGCGTCAGGCAAGAGGCCGAGCGAAGCCTTGCGAACCTCCAGGCGGCCAGACACGCCGACGAGCTCGAGCACGCGACCGCCTTCGCTAAGAAGGAAGAAGAACTCGAAGACCTGCAGGAGCGTTTCACGGGTCTTGATCAACGCTTGCACGAGAGGGCCGGACAGCTCGAACAGCTCCGCGACAGCTTACAAGAAGTCCAGTCTGAGAAGACATCCCTACAAACACAAGTGGACCGCCTGCAACAGAGCCTGCAGGACAAGAGCGGCATGCTTCATAACCAAGAACAAGTTATAAATGAGACCGCAGAAAAGCTTAAGACAGCCGAAGCGGAGCTGCAAAATGTCGGAGACGAGCTTTCGAGAGAACGACAAAGCAACGAGCAGAATGTCTACCAGATCAAGGAACACATGAGACAGAACACGGAGGCCGCCAATGCGTCCTACAATGAAGCGATCGATCGTCTGGCAGCACAGCATGGCGAGGAGATCGCCAACCGTGAACGCAGGCTTTCTGATGCGGAGCAAGAGGTATGCATTACTACCAATCTGTCACGAATTCCCAAGCTGATCTTCCATCCTCGTAGATCAAACGCTTACAGCGCAAATGCAAGCAAAAGGATCAGCAAATCGCAGAGGCGAACGCCATGCGCACAAACTTGCTTGCTGCGCTTGGTGGACCGCAGACACAAGCAAGTCTGCCTCACCGGACTCGCAGCTCTACGAGAACACAACTGCAGCACTCTCAACTCGAACCGTCTCCGCCAACTCCTGCATCTGCAATGGACATGGACAGCCAAGAGTTCGACGGGAAGGCTTCCTTTGCCTCGAATGCATCGTCCACACACTCCAGAAATGGACCGACGCCGAAGCGAGCCAAGCCCCGTACTTCGTTCAAGGTAGCGTCGCCTGCGAAGTCGCGCATGAGCATGGGCGTCAAGACTGGGCGGACGAGTATGGCTGGCAGAAGCACAGTGAAGCGGCCCCCCTTGGGCAGCCTGAGCACCAATACGTCGCCTCGGAAAGACGGGCCAAAAACGCCGAGTAAGACGAGGAGGAAGGACGGAAGTGACGAGTTTGACGATTCCACGTTTGATGGAAGTGAGCTCTTTGGTAATGCTTCTGGTACGAAGGTGAGAGATCTGGGTGATATGTTGGAGGAAGACACTGAGGTGTAAGTGGGGCATGGAAACATCTCGCTTGGATACCTGCATCTCGTTTGCATCTCGTGCAAACACGCGAACGCGCAACCTGGAAACTTCAACTTCGTATCAGTGTCCCAGCGGCCGCCAGCTTCACATCTCCAAGTTCTTTCACTCTGAGATCACGAGGACCATCGCTTGACTTTTAGCCGCGCACGTGACCAACGCGCCGTTTGCGCGACTGCCTGATTCGATAAAACGCCACTTCCGACCTTTGTGACTTTCTCAAGAACACCAGATCTTCACACCAAGTTCTTCAACCCTTCCGACACAATAACAGCCCTTTCCATTTCGGGAATCTTAGATTCGGCTCGCTTCATCTGCGTCTAGCTTCCCACTTCACCGCACCATGGCGGCCGCCAAGAGCTTCGATGCTCTTCTTCGTCAACCAGAGATCAGCACGACAACACAACGCAAGAGCACGCCTCCTCGGAGACCGATGCATCTGACCAATCGCCAAATCAACCGCACGCCGCCTTCTCCGTCTCGTCAAGTGATGGCACCCCCAAGACATCAGTCGTCCTCGTTCTCCGGATGGCCATCCGTCAAAGTGACCGTCAAACGGCTACCCGACGATTACGGCACACGCGAGATGTATGAGACTCTCAGCATATACGGCAATGTGGATCGTGTCGAGATCTTCGAACCCCGTCAGGGCGGACCTCGTATTGGCTACGTGATCTACCGTCCGCCGCCGCAAGACACCGACTGGATTCGGAGAGGCCTCACAATTACGAGGGACGGGAAGCAACAGCAGCTCGAGTTCGAGGTTCCACCACAGTCTCCCAATGGGTCTCAGGAGTCCCTCAGCGTACCAATCAAGCAATTCGACGTTGGGATAATGCAAAAGGAAAGCGTGATGGGTCTGCTCTGCACGACAGCAACAGTGCAAGAGCTATCGGTCAACACCAAGTTCAAACGGCTTGATGTCCGGTTCAGCACTCCAGCGCCAACAGCAGCCAAGATGCACTCGGAGGCCGACAGTACGACTGATGACACCCTCGACGGAGCGGAGATCTCATGGAAGCTGTCAATCGACTTCACCGAGATTGCTGTGATCCGGAAGCTTGTGCGCCCACAGCAGTCGCAGTCTCGGCAGGAGGAAACACTTGTGCTGGAGCTGGCGGCGCCTCCGTGCCTCTATCGAAGGACTGACAACGTTGGGGAGACCCACGAGGGGACTGGCTTAGTCTGGAACGCTTCTCAAAGCTGGTACCGACAAACGGTAATTGGCAGCACCTCCAAGGCAGCTGAGGCGCCTACTCAGCTGCGGAGAGAGCCAACACCGGTGCTTGATGTCGGCCGCTGGCTCGCATGCCATCTGATCTTTCCGACGTCCCCAGAGTTCAACACACTCGGTGAGATACTGAGGCAGAACAACGTACGGATAGAGAAGGATGCGAGTGTCGACTTCGTCCGCCAGCAGGCCAAGGATCTTTGGGCGTGGTCGGGCGCCACACGATCTTCTGCGCTGGATGCTATAGCTGAGACTTTTACTTCGCTGTCCTTCGATGTGCGTTACGAGCTGGAGGTCTGTCTGAGCAACGGTGTTCTGCATGAGTGCAACATGTCGACAGATTTTCTTGCCAGATTGGCTTCTATGGAGTCCGCCAGGGCCGCAAAGCTACTGGAGAAGGTCGGAGACGGGAAGCAGCGGTACTACAATCCCTTCGACATTTTCAATCTCCACAGCCAGGTCAGCGTCGTACCACGTAAGGTCCCACGCTACTGTGCCATGATCCGAGGAGCTGTCGTCACACCGAGCACCATCCATTTTGCATCGCCGGTTCTGGAGACATCGAATCGCATCTTGAGGGATTACCGTCAGTACGAAGATCGGTTCTTAAGAGTCAAGTTCACCGATGAGCGCTACAAAGGCAGGGTCAGGAGTGGCGAGGGCATGGTGAACAGTGAGATATTCACCAGAGTCAAGCGCACTTTGCAGAATGGCATCATGATTGGGGACAGGCACTACGAGTTCCTTGCGTACGGCAACTCTCAATTCCGAGAGAACGGCGCCTACTTCTTCGCCGCCACGGGCGGCATTTCCGCTGCTCACATCCGGGAACATATGGGCAAGTTCGAGAAGTATAGGGATGTGGATAGGAATGTCGCGAAGTATGCGTCTCGCCTGGGACAGTGCTTTTCTACGACCCGAGGTATGTCGATCGGTGTGAAGATCGATCGACTTGGCGACATCGAGCGCAATGGGTTCACCTTCACGGACGGTGTCGGTAAGATATCACCCTTTCTGGCGCAAATGATTGCTGAAGAGCTGGGCCTACCCAACGCTGGCACCGATTATCCCTCAGTGTTCCAGTTCCGGCTCGGCGGCTGCAAAGGCGTACTCGCTGTCGACCCGGCCCTCAGGGGACAGGTCGTTCAGGTCCGGCCAAGTCAAGAGAAGTTCCCTGCCCGTTTCTACGGTCTTGAGGTCTGCCGGGTTTCGCAGTTCACTTCTGCATACCTCAACGTCCAGATCATTCTGGTTCTCAACGCGCTTGGTGTCAAGACCCCGGTCTTCGTAGCCAAGATGAGAGAGACGCTGGCCGAAATCCAGGTCGCGATGACGGATCAGAACAGGGCTGTCGAGCTGCTCTCTAGAAACATCGACTACAACCGAATGACACTGACGTTGGCCGATATGATTGATGACGGGTTCATGTCTCATCAGGATCCTTTCATGATCTCTTGTCTCCGGCTGTGGCGATCGTGGATGATCAAGTATCTCAAGGAGAAGGCGCGGATCTTCGTCAATGATGGTGCGTTCGTCTTCGGCTGCATTGACGAGACTGCAACCCTGCGGGGCCACTTCGACATCGATGACGCCAGCGGCGAGAAGAGAGGGTCAACTTTGCAATCAGCCACCCTACCGGAGATCTTCTTGCAGATTCCGGACCCGGACCTGAAGGGCACCAACAAGCCTTACAAGGTCATGGAGGGTATCTGCACACTTGCGCGGAACCCATCGCTGCATCCTGGAGACGTCCGCGTCGTTCGAGCCGTCAATGTGCCCGCCCTTCATCATCTGAAGAACTGCGCCGTTCTTCCGCAGACCGGTGACCGTGACCTCGCAAACATGTGCTCCGGCGGCGACCTTGATGGTGACGACTATCTTGTCATGTGGGACAAGGATTTGCTTCCCACAGAGGTCAACTACCCGCCCATGGACTACAACGCTCCCGAGCCCATCCGCACCGACGGCCCGGTGACAATAGACGACATCACCTCCTTCTTCGTCCAGCACATGAAGAACGATGCCGTTGGCCGCATTGCCATGGCACACCGATACTGGGCGGACGACAACGACGACGGCGTGAAGAGCCAGAACTGCCTCGGCCTGGCGCAGCTTCACTCCAAAGCAGTGGACTATCCCAAGACTGGCGTACCTGCCCAGCTGCCGAAGAAGCTTCAAACAAAGCGGTGGCCTCACTGGGCGGAGCGGAAGGACAAGACGAAGACCTACAGATCGACCAAAGTCCTGGGCAAGCTGTACGATGAGGTACAGCGTGTGCCGTTCGTGCCTGCTTGGGACATGGCCTTCGACAAGCGCATCCTTGATGCGTACCAGCTTGATGAGCAGATCCTGCTTGACGCTGAAGAAGTCAAGGGTCTTTACGATGACGCTGTGCGCCGGGTCATGACCCAGTACAGCCTTCAGAGCGAATTCGAAGTGTGGACGACCTTCGTTCTCGATCACAGCCAGGACGAGAACGATTACAAATTCGCGGAGAAGCTTGGCGAAACGGTGCACTCCATCAAGCAACACCACCAAGAGCTGTGCTACGAAAGGGCGGGCACCACTGCCAAGCTGCGGGATTGGGCGAAGACGGGGCCCTTCATTGCCGCCATGTACGTTGTCACTGCTGGCCAAGTGACCGCCGCGACTGCGGAGAACAAGCGACTGGTGCTTCGTGGCGGGCAACATGTGCCGGTGAGGACGTCCACCCTTAGCAACATGCCGTTCATGTCGTTTCCGTGGATCTTCGCGAGGGAGCTTGGTCAGATCGCCACCCGTCGCTCACCTGGATCTTCAGCCACTCTCCCGCAGACCGCAAAGCTGCCGGCAAGACCAGCACCGAAGAAGAAGAACATCGACCTTTCTGAGTACGAGCTGGAGCCGTTGCAAGACATTTCCACTGTCGAGGGGGTGGTGCACGAGGGCGATCTACTAGACGTCTACCACCAGAGCGAGGTCCGTCCCGCAACGAATGTGCCCTTCCAAGAGGCCAAGCAGGACTCGGGCCGCTCGACAAGCCTTGTGACAGCTGGGGGCTCTGGGGAAATGATTCCAGAGCAAGAGCTGCAGGAGCCGCGGCACAGTATGGTCCTTCCAGAGATGCAAACTCCTCAAACGCTCTCGAAGGCCGGCGCAGTCCAAGCAGAGAGT
>JAKLLW010000224.1:0-45511 GCA_022814695.1 Neocatenulostroma microsporum
GACTCACGAGGCTCGGCGGGGCTGGTAATACAGGACGTAGGCTTGGCTTGTCTCTCACCAGGCTTCCAAACGCACGATCCAGCTATGAGGGAGCAGCTACAACGAAGCCTGGACGTACGAGACCAGCAGAGGATGATCATTGAGGCAAGGCAGAAGGGCCAGAAGCCAGGTGAGGATGGGGACGCGGGGCCACGGACGCAGGACAATACACTATTTGGAGTACCTATGCGGACACCAGGCTTCTCACGGCGGAAAGGTCCACCACCCGGTCTGTCGATCAACGCACCTTCAGCATCGCAGTTCGGCAACGACCGAGTCATACAGTCAGCGCCTATGCACCAGACGTTCACGGGACTGAGGCCTGGCGAGCACCCGTTTGCTCGACCTCAACACGGACCAAGCGGTTTAAGCCAAACGAGTCATATCCACCATGTGCCAGCAACACAAACAAACAACAGGCTACCTCCGATCGCAGATGTATTTGCAAATGACAGGCTGGACGCACCGAGACCATATCCAGCACAGTCACCATTACATTCGTCACATGCGAACGAGCGGCCACCTGTGCCATCACCGAGCTTCCCACCACCAATGCACCAGGCACAAGGAGCCCCACTAAGCGGACGAGAGTTCCGATCAGCTGAAGAAGCCATGCAAGGCTTGTCAGGTGGTCGTGATGAGCTCATGCCGAAGGTAGTGCATTACGGCGGCGTACAACCGCCAACGCCACCTTCACCAATGCCGCATAGTGGGCACTACCACCATCAGCATCACCCGCAAACCGCACCAGGTGCACCGCAACCACCACACCAAAGTGAGTTTGACCGGAGACCGGATATCTTGGCACGCACATCTTCCATGAACGGCCGGAGACGAGGCAGAGACGAGTATGAACGTGACAATGGCAGCCCGCCGTCGAACTACAACCACTCGGACCCAAAACGAGCAGCTTTCGCTGTACGCGGAGACGACAGGGAAGAAGACTGGAGGAGAGGACTAAGCAGTGAAGAGAAGCGGACAGAGTTCCTGAGGCTGTGCGAGCGAGCGTGGGACCTGTTCCATTCGTGATGACATTTACCGTACGACGAGAAGATCTTCTTGAGGTGGCAACTATTAGGTGCAGATATTGAGCGGGCGTTCACATGGTGTAATGAAGGTGTTTGGAAGGCGTTGGAATGGCACGGCGAGGCTATGTCTGCGATGCCGTAGATAGCGGTGGCGCTTTTTGGGCACGGCTTTGGGAGGCTTATGTGATTGGACTTGATAATGTCAATGTCATGAACTTTTCTATTCAGGCTGTTTGCCAAATCACCAACTCCTCGCTCGGCATGTATATCCTGCTAGAGACGCCGATATCCTGGCCTCTTCGGTATGAACCAACGACAATCCACGCTTAAGCTGACGCCGCGCTGATATGTCGCGCTAAACGTCGCTTAGACGGTGCTCGGTTGGGTCGTTGTCGACGACGAGGTTTAAGCACTGCTGCGGGGGGGTCGACCATCCGCCATAACCTCCACAGCTCGTGATGATAGGTGACATCAAGTCCATGCATTTGTCGTAAGTCACGGAGAAGCTGAGATCCGAGGCGCAGTCTGCCTCGTCGAGCGTTACCTCAATATCGTACCACTGGGAGATTGTCAGCAGCCATTCTATGCTTAAAGGAGGCACTACAAAGGACGACCTACCGCCTTGTGCCCGCTCTGGGTGTACATTAGGATTCGGTCTCCGGTCCAGGACCCTGTTCCAGCCGCCCAAGTACAGAAGTCCTCGAGCCCGGCAGTCAAGTCGTCTTCGTGCCACTTGTGGCCGCTTTCGTAGCAGTTCATGTCCGTGCCGTCTCGCTTAGCGACTGCTGAGTGTGGGTCTACTGGAAGACTCGAACTCGCTGGAGAGGAACTTGAGGAAGTTTGGCCTTCGGGTTGATGTGGACTCTGGACTGCTTGGGATCCGATGGAGATCATGCCCGCGGTGCTGGTGAGCTGGAGATCCATGTCGAACTGGTACGACCAGCCACACTCATCATCTACGATAGCGCCGCTCGACTTGGCCGTGTCGCCTGGGTTGCAGTGATTGACGACCTCAGTCATCAGCTTAATGCACTTCTTCGCGTCGAGAGTGAAGTCGCAGCTCGGGTAGAGGATCGAGGCGTTTTGCTGAGTGGCAGGCTTGTGGATCACGCCGCCGACGGCAAGCTCGCAGCTTAGATCTGACGCGGTGATATCTCCGCCTGATGCCTTTGTCAGCTTGATACTCAAGAGAAAAGGACCGAGTCACTCACCGAAGAGGACTGCCTCGCGGGTGTCATTTGGAAATTTGTAGGTCCCACCGAAACCGTTGCAGAAGTCTTTGATGCCGCCAATTACTGCGAGTTTGTCGGCCGCGTTGGTGATGCTGCTGGCTGCGCAGGTCGGCTGGTTACTGGTCTGGCGGCTGGTGGGAGCTTGGATGGTGAGGCATGCGCTGGCAAGCAGCAACACCATGAGGTATGGCAGCGTGAAGAAGTGCATGTTGAAGAATGCTTCTGGGATAAGGTCGAGGAAGTGTAAATGTTTGTGAAGAGGTACGAGAGATGTGTCTCGTTCGTGGATGTCGTGGTATGTAAACGGCTGGAGATGGAGAGAGAGAGAGAGGGGCTATGAGGCTCTCTTATATAAGGTGTGAGTGAACGGAGCTCAAAAAGGATTCACTTTGCATCGACATCGCGCCTTCCGTTTGCGCACGCCTCCGGAGACGTTCCCGAGCAGGCTCACTGAATTCACTGCGGACTTCACTGACTGACGTTGACATTATATCTAGCAGCCCTGGAGTATCGTACCGGTGAAGGTCTGGATATACAGCGCATCGATGCGGTCTGCCTCCCCATGGTCCTCACATTAGCGCATATATGCCCACTGGATATGTGACGATTCGACGGGGAGGATCAACCGGTCAGTCTCAGGGATGTCAAGGTCAAGTGAAAGAAGGGAGAGTGTTCTTGACACGTACAGCGACTAAGCCGAGTCTTGCCGGTGACATCAGTCTCAATTGATACCGACATCATCGTGCAAAGACAGCGCTCCCTTGGAAGATAAGATTGATCGGGTTGGTGTCCAGTTGACGAGAAGGGCTGAACATACGCAGTCTGCCTTCTGAACTCGCCAATGCAACAGCTGGCGGTACTGGCGGATCACATGCTACCCGTCGGTTAGTAAGCGCAAAGCCCATGCTGAGTACTTCACTTCCATCGGCTAAGCTTTGACACGATTGCCGATGAAGGCAAGCACTCTCCCCGCACTCTCGCCTCTGCTCTGGGTTATTCAACCTGCAGTACCTAGGAGCTGTATGCCCGGCAGATGTCTGAGCTGCTAACAGGCAAGACAAGACCTCTGAGCGTGAGCATAGACTTCATCTTCATCTCAGCTTTCCAAGCGATACTCGAGCCGCTTCGCAACGACCCTCTGATATCCTGTCAGTGACTCCTTACAATGCCTGGTACACTGCAAGAGATAACCGAAGTGTCGAAGCACTTTCAAGTCAAAGAGCTGCATCCGACGTTTGGCGCCGAGATCCAAGGTGTCAAGCTGGCAGATGTGACGGACGAGGAGTTCCAGGAGATTCTGGTAGTGCTGGCCAAGGTAATCGGCCTGGATATCAAGGTGAAACCTTTCGGAAACCTCGCTGACTTGCTATCAGTATGGCTTCTGTGTCTTCCGCAACACTGGACTCAACGACACGACACATGTCAACTTCTCTCGCCGCTTCGGTGATCTCGACGACATCAGACCATACATGACCGGCGGTCGGAAGCCTCGCTACGAGTACTACGAGCTGTTCGACGCCGGAAACGTTGAGGCCGACGGGAGCGTACTTGCCCTCGACAGCCCAAGGTCGCACTATGGCAAAGGCAACGGCTTCTTCCACGTCGACAGCTCGTTCAACCCACGGCGGGCTTCGTACTCTCTCCTGCGTGCTGCTAAACTGCCACCTCCCAACACCGGTGGCTGTACTGAGTTTGCTGACAGTCGAACCGCGTTTGATACCCTCCCGAGCGAGCTCAAGCAGCGTCTGCTCGATAACGACTATGCGGGAGCACACTCACTGCATCATAGCCGCAAGCGTGGATCTCCAGCCTTCTTCACCGATCTCAAGCCCCAGGACTTCCCCTTCCACCGTCACCGCGTTTCGCAAACTCATGAGGCGTCTGGGCGCACGAATCTGTACATTGGAGCCCATCTCCACCACATCGAAGGCTTAACGGAGATCGATAGCTGGCAGCTGATCTGGAGCTTGATAGGCTGGGCTACCCGCCCAGAGAATATGGTCAGCGTGGATTGGCACAATGAAGGTGACCTCATCATATGGGACAATACCGCGGTCATGCACCGCGCAGCTGGTGGCAGCTACGAAGGTAAGTACGTTCGCGACCTCAGGCGGACCACAGTGCATGATGCCAGCAGCACAGCTTGGGGACTCAATGAAAAGGTGGACAGCAGACCAGGCTTCAATAGCGTCGACAAAGAACAGAAGGCTGCAGTAGCTTGATGCGAATTATACATTATATTACACACTAGTAGTATGGTCTAGTCTATTGGATTCCATATCATGCCTTCGTCTCATTGTACGTTTCTTCCGCATCCTAACGACTCAACTCGAGATGAGTTTAGCGCCCGAGATGCCACTGCTCTTCACCACTGAGCCAACAGACTTCTTCAGGTAGCAAGCACTACCTGACAGGCTGACATCTACGCAGCCGCTGGTTGAGTCGCAAGTGTTCACACATTGCATGAAGCTGGATACGGAGAGGGAGGACATATCGCCACCCGACTTGAACCTATGTCAGCGTATGATCATCTATAAGATAGTGAGGGGGTATTCGTACGTGATCAATTCCACACTCGATTAAGAATTGGTGACCTTGAGGCGCAGTGTAGATCGTGTTGTTTGATGCCGGACAAGCGGCCAGTGATGTAGTAGCTGTTGACGCTGTTGACGTAGACGTGCCAGTCGAGCTGGTTTGTGAGATCGTGCTTGTAGCAAGGGTAGTGGAGCTGACACTGCTCGCCGAGCTCGTGCTGGAGCCGGATGTTGCGCTTGAAGTACTGCTCAAGCTGGTTGAGGCACTGGGAGTTGTGCTTGCAACAGATGACGAGGATTTACTGCTCGTCGTCAACGAAGAGCTCGTGCTGGTTGCGGAAGAGGTGCTAGAAGAGACCTTTGACGAGGTGTTGCCGGACGAGCCAAAAGTGCCAAGCGGGATGCTTGTTGGTGTGCTACTGAAGTCGATGTCTTGTGGACTGCCGAAGTAGTCGAGCTCTAGCTGCTTCGTGTTGAGCTGCCATCAGTCAGCACATCGTTTTGATGCTTCGTAAATGTTAGGCTAAGACTTACGAAAGTCGTGTTTCCGCGATAGCCGTCAACCTGGAAAACCCTATAAGCTCTATGGTCTCGAGTAAAGGTTACACTCACGGGTACTCACGTCACCTTGGCCCATCAACGCCATGGTGGTCGTCATCTCAAGCGTGAGGATGTTGATAAGCTTCGTCACACCGGCTTGGCCGAAAACATTCGCGAACATTGGCGAGCGTCCCAGACCAACAGCTCGCACACCGAGCGCAAGCAGCGTCAGGATGTGCGTCGCACGGCGCACACCACCATCAGCGTAGATCTCGATCTGGTCAAATACCTCTGGATAGAGCCTGTGGACATCCAGCAGGACCTCAACAGCAGTGGGAGCCCCGTCCACCACACGACCGCCGTGGTTCGAGATGTAGACAGCCGGAAAGCCTAGCTCGGCACAGAGCTTGACATCGTGTGCGGTCTTCACGCCTTTCGGCACGATTGGCAAGCTCGTCATGTTCCTGAGCTGGTTCAGCGCATCGATAGTGAACGTCGCACTGTGTCCCGAGTCGCCTCCGGAACTGAAGCGCATCTGCCGGTCTCTAATGCCGTTCACGCCAGTGTTGTCGACAGTGAGAAAGATAGCCTTGAAGCCAGCATCCTCCATCTCGTCCAGCTCCGACTGCAGACGGCTCGTGTCCGACCAGATGTACTCCTGGTGGAACATCACCTGTCCGCTTGAGGCTGCGCCAGCGATGGTGGAGATTGACTGCGAAGACGAGATGGAAGGTACGTATAGGATACCTGCTGCACCCGCCGCTTTCACCAGATTGGTCTCAGCGCCCGAGCTAGCACGTCCGGCTTGTGCTGCTGGTGCGATGAAGAAGGGTGCATTGAATTCGTACCCAAGGATAGACGTCTTGAGGTTGCTGTCCGAGACGTCCGTGAAGCTGAAACCGTTGAGTCTGATCTTCTCCCATATGAAAAGGTTGGCTTGATATGTTACTTCGTCAAGTGCGGCAGTCCAGTAGTATGCATAGTCGGCCGCTGAGAGGGTGTTCCAGGCTGCTATTTGCATGTCATTGGCGTCCACCACGTCAGCTATAGGAGGCAGTGTGCCTTTGGTCCATGAGGATAGATCGAGGCCGGTATCTGGTAGACCTTCGATGGTATCGGCATAGGCAAAGTGGGCCAGCGCGCAGGCCAGCAGAGTGGTTGTGGATCGCATATTAGATGTTATAATGTCGTAACGAGAGGAAGAATTCGCGATGAGAGACTAAAGAAACGAGAGTACGGCGCCCACAGAGACCAGGCGTAAGGAACGAAAGGTGAGGAATGAAAGGCTACTCGCGCTCTTGTACTGACCTGTCCGTAATGATTTCCATCTAGGAGCACTTGCGAGCCCCTTCACGATGCCGCCGTCCGGCGTTCTGCTGACTCTCTAAGGCTATTGCATGCACGAATACGAGGACGTTAAGCCCTCGAAGCCCCATAACTCGAGAGCGCCAAAGCACGGCCTATCGACTTGGCTGCATTGGTCTGTGAATGACCTTGAAGCTCTAGCAGTACGAGGCAAGCGGCAATAATGATGTATTACGAGATTGGGCGAGAACAGTGGCACCCGGTGATGATCTTTATGATAGAAGAGGTGCCGTCGGCGGCGGCGAAGCATGCGAGAGTCTGCCGAGAGAGAAGAAGAAGGCGTGAAGTCGAAAAGGGTCATGGAAAAATGATCCAGGCCAGAATTCCGATTGGTTGCCGGCTGAATACGGCAGGTCGCGATATGCAGGTTCCTCCTTCGGGTCGAGTGCGGAGTGAAAGCAAAGATCTCTGAAGTCCCTGAACTGTTGAACACGCAACCACTCACAGGGTTGATGGCGCCAGGACCATGAACCAAAGGCGCTTGCCTCCTCCGAAGCGGCAACTCCCACGACTCTGTGCACGTCTTATCCAGCAACCTCCAGCATTGCTCGGCCTGATTAGGAGCGTAGGAAGACCGGTGTTTAGGCGAACGTGGCAAGGAACAGCTTCCATGCGAGGAGCTATCAGAGTCAAGACGATTGAGATCGTCGTGTCTCACGCGCACGAGACGAACACGTGAAGTGCTAGCAGATCGCAAACTATGGACAACGGCGATCGGTGTTGGACCCAGACCACAGCAAAGACGTTGGAAGCCAATTTTACGAATGTCTGGGTATAGTGGACGGTTGCGCTTCTTGAGGTGACCGTACTGGAACGCATACAGGTACTGCAATCGCTCGCAATAATGAGTAGTGCTCCGTGACTTCGTGTATATCTGTACAGGGAAGTGGAGTACTATACAAAATCTACACGTACATGGCAAAAGAGTTCGCCGTGGCCCTTTGTTACTCCACCAACGCCGTGCTGAAAGATTATACTAACCTCCTAGCATCAAGACATGCCCAATGTCCGACCTATGAACGCCGCCTGGGTATCATGCCTTATGTACACTCCCTTCGTCACTCAAGCCTCGCTCGCCTGTCCACAAGCCGTATCCCACCTCCACTCGGTCGCTCCTCGCACAACGCCAGCTCCGGCGTGTGCTCCTTGTTCTTGCCATTGAAGCGACCCAGCAGCCAGTCAGTGACCGAGACAACTCTTGTCATGCGGTCCCAGTCTCCTCCTTCCTCCGTATGCTCAATAACGTGCTTCACGATCCTGCCCTTCTCATCGAACTCAAAGACGAAGATGCCGCAGAACTCTTGCTCTTGCTCCTTCTCCATCTCTGCCTTCGTCTTGTTCTGCGCAGATTGCTCGTCTCTTGTGCCGGCTATGAAATCCTTGATCTTGTCCATCGGATCTCTGCTATCCCTTCCTGCACCGCGGTAGACACCACCCGTAGGATCGCGGTGCTTGGTCTTGCCGCAGGTCTTCCACTTGACTATGAGCTTCTCCTCTCTGTTGCCCAGTGGCACTGCGCTACCGCCATTTCGCACCATGCGCTCAGAGAGGATGGTGAGTTTGACGTTGCCGACTAGCGGTACTCTGCCCCAAGCTACTGGTGCGGTCCATAGGGCCGCTATGTAGGCTATTCGTCCAGACACAGTCGGTAGATGCGGATGTGTGGATGGGAAAAGATGAAGGCTTATTTGCGGGCTCAAGATCTCTCCAGGCAATGGTGACTGTAGCAACGTGGGTAATCGCTCGTGTAGTATGTGCACCGTCTTCCCAAGCTGCAATGTCCGTTCATCTGGAGGTTTGTGATCGCTCTGCTGTCCTGGCGGGCTGTACCGTGGGATATTGCTCGTGAACCAGACGTCTCGATTGATGCGATCGATGTCGTTCACATGAGCGAAGCATCTGCAACTCCTCAGACAAGCTCTTGGGTCGCATCTCGTGACGGAGGTGTCGGCGGCCGCCAACCTTGGGCTCAAGGCGACATTGGGAGAGCGGAGCAGGCGTGATGGCAAGAGCGTGCGCATCAGCCTGGAGGATGTCATCTGCGGCGGTGGTGTTCGGTCTCCATTAATACGCTGGTCTTCTGGCAACGAATATGAGGTTGTCTGCTGTCTGCTTTGTCTGCTGCAAGCTGCGGGTTGCGGAGCCAGGAGCGCAGTCCGAAACAAAGTTTCCGTGCACGGACTGTCGATCGATGACGCATTGAATGCCAGTTTCACACCTCAATGTGGAAGGTCATCAACATTTGCCTAAACACTACGGCGACCACGATGTACGATCGACGGTAAGCTGTAGCTCTCGAAGACGAAAGCTCCCTCGGTAAGAGCCAAATTCACTCTCATGTTCTCACACCTTCTCCGACCATCTTTCCTCGCCACCAGAACACCATCCATTGCAAGACGCACCTTCACAATGGCACCCCAAGGCAAACGCATAGTCTTCACAGGCGGTAGTGGAAAGGCTGGCAGACATGTCATCCCATACCTCCAATCGAAGGGACACAGCGTCCTCAATCTCGACCTCGTCGAATTCCCCAACCCGGACGAAGGCGTCTACACCCTGAAAACCGACCTCACAGATTCCGGCCAAGTCTTCAATGCCCTGACCACACACTACGGCTTCGAAGGCTACGAGCATGGGCACCCGGAAGCACCTCCGGATGTGGTGATACACTTCGCTGCCTATGCCCGCAACATGCTCGTACCCGACAATGAGTGCTTCAAAGGCAACGTCTTGTCAACGTACAACGTCGTCGAAGCCGCTTCAAAGCTTGGCGTGAAGAAGATCATCATCGCCAGCTCTGAGACTACCTACGGTGTCTGTTTCAGTGAAGGGAAGACGGAGTATCAGCAGTTCCCGCTCGAAGAGGACAGCTACGACCGTGACCCCATGGACTCATACGCCTTATCGAAGCTCTGCGGCGAGCGCACAGCCCGCACTTTCTCGAGGAGATATGGCAACGACATCTACGCACTCATAATCGGCAACGTCATCGAGCCTCACGAGTACGAGCGGGACTTCCCTACCCACGTCAACCAACCCGAGACCCGTCGGCGTAACGCATGGTCTTACATCGATGCTAGAGATCTGGGCCAGATATGCGATCTGTGTATACAGAAAAGTGGTTTAGGGTTCCAGGTCTTCAATGCGACGAACGATACCATCACGACGAAGGAGCCTACAGAGGAGTTCCTGAAGAAAGCAGAGCCGGGAACGAAGATCACGAGGAAGATGGAGGAGTATGAGGCACCGTTGAGTAATAGGAAGATTAGGGAGGTGCTCGGGTTCAAGGAGGAGCATGATTGGAGGAAGTACTATAAGCCTTGAGGCTTGATAGGATGTGAGGGGAAGGCGGCTTATCCAGTCGGAGCTGTCGATATAGACAAGCAACAAGATTGGAGCCTCTTGTTACCACACAGCGGTAGGTACGTCACTTGCATGGTGCAAACGTGAGATCCGGCGGACTCCGCCGCGCCTGGAATTCAGGCATCCATAGAACCCCCTACGTACGCGCGGCTCACCACGGTATTATGCCAGATCGCCAAGGTGTTCTCTTCGTATGGTACTTTTCCAGCAGATCTCTCAGATCTTTGCGGCCAAAAGAGCGAGCATGTGTGAGCGGCGTGGAAAGGACGCACTTAGAAGGCAACCCGAAGGGTCGATCTTTGTACTCGCGGTGCTCGGCGTTGACATTGGCACCACAGTCCAGCAACGCTTGTACGGCCTTGAGCGATATTGTGTTGTCCTTGCCGGCTATGTCAACTGCGTAGTAGAGCGGATCTTTGCCGCGCCCGTATTCGGTCTCCTCCAAAAGCGCTCCGGCGTTCGAATTGAGCAGGATGGGTATCACGTCCGAAGCATGATGCTCTACCGCCTGATGCAGCCATCCCAATCACTGAAACCTCCCAGCTAGGACGTCCATGTCGGCGTTCGAACGGAGTAGAAGGGGGACAACATCCCAGGCATGATGTCGTATTGCCACATCCAGCGACCCTTCTCCGTTAGGTGCCCAAGGTGTGACAACTGCGCCTTGGTCAAGTAAGAATCCGACCACGGTCGACTGTAAGGTGCTATCGTCACTGCTTGACATCCGCAACGCCTGCTCAAGCAAGGTGTGATCCTTATAGAATTCAGAGATGAAACCGTGTAGCCTAGCGTTCACATCCCAACCGTTACGTAGCAGATCTTCCAGAGTAACGAGGAGATGTATTCGAGCACGGTCTTTCATGAGCGTCTGCCAGGTGGCAGAGAGAACCTCCCCGGCGGGAGATCCACGGCACGGTCCAGCGGGCTCCAATCTTGCGCCCTTAGAAAACAAAAAGCGCACCATACCATGCTGGCGCGCACCGAGGGCGAGATGGAGCGGCGATCGTAGGGCCAATCCTCTCTCAAAGTCTGCCTGGAGCTTTGGCGTACTCACGGTCGCCTCCAGGTCATCACCACATTCATACAGCGCTTCAGCAACCTCCACATCTCCAAAAAGCGCCGCAAGATGTATGCCTTGTATCGATGGCACTGACGCAAAGCTGTGCTCAACTTCAGCCTCGGAGCGTGGAGTCGCCCTGGTTGCTCTGTCGCTTCTGGTGGCATTGATGAAAAAGACTGCTTGGTCAAGTTGGTGAGTACATATGAGATGACTGAGATGATCTTCGGCAACTATGTTGAGTGCTTCACATAGGCTCAAGCGCTCTTGGGCGCCTAGTTGTGGCGAGGGTACGCTAGACAGGTCCCACTTCCGCGGCTTGGTAGGGCCCTTGGATGTCGGTCCCTGCTTTCGCCGAACGTGTTCAGGTGACAGCGCCGTTTTGTGATGCGGCGCTTTGTTGGGCTCCACGGAGGCTTCTCTGCTGTTCATTGTATCGCCGCCTTTCATCATGGTGCATTCGGCCTTGGGCTTACGAACATTCGAGTCCGGCCGATATGTCTCGTCGACTACGGCGTTGCCACGTCCCTCGGGGACTGTCTTCCGATGAAGTCTTTGATGCGCTTGTGGCACTTTCCCATCAACACCCCTTCTTAAGAGAGCGTCTTCGCTATGGGTGTTCATTCTCGTTAGCCGTTGGTTGACTCCAACGAGTGCATCCGGCCATACACTGGGCTCTTGCACCGGTGGGACAGACGCAGGGCGGTCTTGGAGTTGCAAAGGGCCGAGATCGCTTTCATTCCAAGCAACAGGTACAGCTGTCCTTGCAGACCGGGTCAATGGCGCTATTTGTCTGACTGACGCATCACCAGGCTCGTTCGAGCCCTTCGCGGTTGCAAGCAGCGAGGCCTGATTAGCTGTTTTGCCGTGTGCGTCCGTAACAACCCATTTCGGGCTTCGGGGCAGGCGGTTTGAGCTTGAGCAAGCGTCACCCGGGAGAGCCAACGTGGACTGCTCTATGAACAGCTGTCTTTGTTCTCCGGGTATCATCGATATGTATATCTTCGCTCGGGCTGGGTTGTGAGACAGGTCGAATATGTGGGCCATGAATGCGAGCGATTCCAGATAGAGCGCATGACTTTTGCCGTACAATCGCATACGTCCTTTTAGAGCGCTTTCGCACGATGCCCTGGCAAGATCGACTTTGTCCATCTGAACATATAGTCGAGACAGCAGGTGTCCCGCATCGCAGACAAGACCTCGGTGCTCGTCCGAGTTCGGCGCTTGTTGGATCAAGCTCAAAAGAGCGCTTTCGGCCACATCAGGCTCGCTGATATGGTATGCACACACCGCAAGCTCGAACTGAAGATCGAAAATGTCGCAGACGGAGCGGCGTTTCATAGGCAGCTGCTTAAGCAGCGATAGAGACTCCTGCAGCAATGCATCTGCTTCTGGCCACTCTTTCCTTTCGAACGCTCGCTTGCCTTCTTTTAGTGCGGCGTTTGCAATGTCCATGGCATGATCATCATCCCAGTCGTCAACATCGTCCGGCTCGATAGGTCTCGGACTGGACGGCTCCTGGGCGGCAGATGTGCCTTCAGTGATCGACGTACGAAACCCGTCTCGCGAGAATATTGAGGGCGCGTGTGATCCTTCCTCGGAAATGGCGGTCGCCTGCGGCTCATTGCGAAGTGCATCCAAAGTACCAAGCCATGTAGCAACCAGCACGTTGCTGTTTGCTGCGTTTTGGCCGCCAACCACGGAGCCACTTGCTACACTGGCTTGATACAGCGTTGTCCCACTGACAACGACATCTTTCGCGCATTGGACCAAGTGACCTTGCGCATGCCTCTGCTGTTCGCTCGTGTCAAACGCCTGTTGGAGCTTGCCAGTCATGTCTTTCAAAGCATCAATCTTGGTGAGCAGGTCCTGGTTGGCATAGCTCGGAGCGAGATGCGCCACCTTGCTGTGAGACCAATAAGCATGAAGATCAAGATATCGTGATAGGTGGGCGGCTTACATGTTCACCACCAAGAGAATAGTCTGTAAGCTTTCAGTATGCGTATGGATACGTTGTCGGATACCAGCGATATCGTCCTTTCTCAGGTTGAGCTTGAGTTGCCGATTCGCCTGGCTGATTATGCTGGTTCCTGTCGTCTCTACAGCGCTCACAATGCGACTCAGTTCCTGTAAGGTAGAATCGCACTCCACCACTTGCAACTCTATGTTCTGCAGCAGCCTTCCGTCATGATCATACCGGTTGCCGCCCGGAACTCGCGGCCCTCCAACAACGTCTTCCAACTCCTGATGCACGAGATCGCATGCAGTTGCCAATGCTTTGACCTCAACGGCAAGGTCTTTCACGGTCTTGTCCACTTTCTTCGTATCTTCCCACAGCTTGTATACAGCCTGACCGAGCTCCCAGGCAGTCTGTCCAAGAGCCAAGACTGCTGAAGCCGTCCCAAGAATGTCGACCATCTTCGTCAGGTCCTGCAGTCTGCACAGCAATTGGCAAGGGTTGAAACCGAAGGTACAGTTGCTACATCTTGATGAAGAGTGCTGGCAAGGCTATCGGAGGTGTCTTGGGCCAAGAGCGGGATGTAGCTGTCCCACATACGTGGCTTGTTGTGGCTGCATTAGCTGCCTTTCCAGCGCACTTATTCCATCTGTCGCACGACGTTCGGGCCTCACTTGGAGGAAGCATGCGGTCCCTTTGCACAATGCATGTACGATCGTTACCCGCCGTATACCAGTACTTGCAGCAAGAGGCCTAGCGCAGCCGAAGTGAAGGGTAGAAAAAGCGCCAGTACCGCACTATACCCTGTATGCCAAGCTATGAAGGTGCTCAAAACGGCAAGAGCCTGCAGCATACCTTGCAGAAGCCGTGTCCAGACCGCTGATGGGAAATGGGTGTGCAAGGAAACTCCATTTTGTGCCGGTCGACATGCATCGCAATGATGGATGAGAGGTGCATCTCTGTATGGTGATTACGATTTGCGAGCGCGCTATGGCCCTTCGGACTACATAAGTCAGCTTACCGTGCAATAATCTTCTCAATTTCCCAGTCACCACGCTTCCCACGCCGCTGTATAACTTTCCACGCGCTCAGCGGCCAGCTTGACCCACCAGCCGGCGATCGCAGACTGAGAGAAATCCAGCACTGCCGCCGTCCCACCCCATCGCCCGAGCGAGTCAGTTCCTCAATCTTACCAATAGGCTTCCCCAGCTCAAGCAAAGGCGTACCCTCCGCCAAAGCAGCAAGCTGCTTAACCCCCACAGCAGTCAAAGGATGCATCCTCGTCCGTGGCGTCCTTCCGCTCTCAATTGTAGCAGGCGCGGCGCGAGAAAGACGCTCATAGATGATGTACTGCGGCATCTCCTTCACACTCAGATGTGCTAGAACACTGGAAGGGTGCACGAACACACTCTTCTGCATTGCTTGTTCGGAGAGCGGTAGCGTCTTGTCAACCTCACCAGAAGGTATGAGAGTGGTATACGGAACTTCACCAGCTCGTTTGGGCTTTCGTCCGAAGCCTGATGTCGTTCCGTCTGATAGGAGATCAGATCGAATGGCGACTTGATCGATGTAGCCTGCTGCTACGACCTGGTTGAGCATCTTCCGTTCGGTCTCTGTCGGAATGGGCAGTGCGTCTTCAAAGGTTCCGTTCAGGTGAGAATGCTTAGCAGTCACGATGTTGTGAAGTTGATGCCGTAGCTGCTGTACCTCAGTCATTCCCTTCTCACGTAAGAAGAAGTTCTCACAGAACTTGCTGGCGGCCGCTAGTGGCTGATTCCGACCCGATGCTTCCGCATGAGCAGCCACAGCAGTTAAGAGCTTCACGACGTCGCTTTGCTCGTCCCATTTCGATAGGGTGGCCTGAGATCGGGTGTAAGCTTGGTGTCGCTGCTGCGAAGCTGCCTTAGCCATGGTATCCGCTTGTCGTCTCTCATAGCGCTCGGTACCGCTCTCGTCGCTATCAGAATCTCCGCGACCATCTGAGCTACCTATACCGAGCTGCGCCTCTGAGACGTATAGATCGCCAACTGCCAGGCCAGCCACAATAGCAATAGTATGCGCCAGGACACCGTTGCGCTGCGCGAGAAGAAGCATCTTGCCATACCTCGGACTGACCGGGAAAGCCATAATCTGCCTTCCAGTCTCCGTAATCGTGCCTTCTTTCTCACTAATAGCGCCCAGGTTCCGCAGCAGACGTTCCGCTTGCGTTAGCTGAACAGCATCTGGACTAGTCGGGAACGGGAAATTGACCACGTTTTCGATATCCATGGTCTTCAGCTGCAGGACTGTGCTTTCCAATGGTGTCCGAAGGATCTCAGGCACAGTGTGCTCTGCAAAGTATCGCTCGTAGACCGCCGAGCTATACAGCCGGTAACAATGGCCTGGGCCAGTGCGTCCAGCACGTCCCGTCCGCTGCGAGGCGGAAGCCTTCGATATCCAGTCAACCTCGAAAGTCTGGACACCAGTCGTCATGTCGTAGCGCTTCTCTTTAGCACGTCCGCAGTCGAAGACGTAGCGTACGCCAGGTATCGTAAGCGATGTCTCGGCCACATTCGTCGCCAGTACGATCAGACGGGAGCCCTCTGGCGGTGGCTGAAAAACTCGCAGTTGTTCAGCGGACGGTAGAGCGGCGTATAGAGGCAGTATGTGAGGCTTTAGGACTCCCCGCTCCCGTGGTCCATACTGCGGCACCTCCTCAACATGGAACTCTTCGTCATCGTCGAGGCCTTTGATCTCCACATCAGCCTCCGAATCCTCGTCATCCTCTTCGCCCTCCAGATAGTCATTGCTCCGCTTGCCACTCTCGAGATCTTCGAGATCGTCCGAATCTGCACTCGGCTTCCCAAACAGTCGATATCCGGCGGTATTGCTGCCTAACTTGTCACCCAATTTCTTGACAACAGTCTGAATGTCATTCTGACTCGTCAGAAACACAAGCATACTTCCGGGAGGCAGTTTGCGATGTCCTCTTGCAACCTTATCCACCGTCTCCTCGATGAAATCTCGCTGCGTTTTCCGGCTGAAGTGAACAGTCACAGGGTACTGCCGGCCTTCAGCTTCCACTATCGGCGGAGGTGAGTTCTTGAAAAGCCGTCTGTTCTCAGCAAAGTCGCTAACACGTAGTGTGGCGCTCATGATGACCAGCTTGAGCGGGTAATGCTTTTCTGGCTGCTCTTTGGCGAGTTCTGCCCGCAATGAGACGATACGCGTGAGCATACCAATGAGGATATCGGTATTGACGCTGCGCTCATGTGCTTCATCGATGACAATGGCGCTGTAGCGAGACAGGATGAAGTCTTGACCGATCTCGCGGAGTAGGAGACCGTCTGTCATGAACTTGATTGCCGTATCCCTGCTCGCGTTCTTGTCATAGCGGACTTGATGAGCGACCTTGTTCCGGTGGGCTGGTCCAAGTTCCGTGGCAACTCGCTCAGCGACTGATGTGGCTGCTACTCGGCGAGGCTGTGTCACACCTATCATGCCTTTGCTTTGCGGACCAGCTGCCGTGGCTGTGGTACCGCGATCACCGATATGCGAGCCGTAGCCGCTCTCAAGCATCATCTGCGGAACCTGCGTGGTCTTGCCTGAACCTGTCGCGCCGCAAACGATCACTGTTGGGTTGCTGTGGACGGCCTCCATGATCTTCTGCTCCTCCTGCACAACGGGGAGTTCCAGTCGCGCTGCCTGGATCTCTTCTGAACGTGGAATCGTAATAGCTGCAGCAGGTCTCGAGGTGCGTTCGCCATTTGCTTGTGGGACGGGAAGCGCAGGGTCAGGAGATGCTTGTCGAGGCTTAAATTTAGCTCTCACTGCTGCATCGTCCGTGGGTAACGCAGATGGCGTGAAATCGAGTGCGGTATTACGTTGTGTGTCGGCCCATTGCTTGAAAGCCGAGACACGTTCTTTCTTGTCAGAGCCAGTCGACGGAGCAGACTCAGAATCAGAGCTGGCATCATCTCCGCTGATGGATTCAGTCTCAGATCCACCGGAGGTCTCCTCATCGCTCTCAGAGCCTTCTAGTATTTCAGAGATAAGTCTCTGTCGCTCGGCCTGATCGTCCGACTCGAATCCGTTCCACTCCTCTGCAGCTTCGTCGCTCGAATCTCTCTGGGAAGGAAAATCCATCTCACGGTCTTCTATCGGACTCCCGGCATTGCTAGACTCTTCTTCAGGAGGGGAAAGAAAGTCGACTTTAGATTTCCGGCGTCGCTTGCGCTGCAATACTGGCCGCCCCGTCTCATCTACATCCAGTGGCCGCTTGAGTCCACTCCCAAATCCAGACACGAGTTGAGCGACCGGAGGTGCGCTTGACACAACTGCAGCCTCATCATCATCGTGGGATAGCGCATCCTCATCCTCATCCTCGTCCGACTCAGCCTGCTTTCGCCGCTCCAATAAAACCGCGTCATGATCACCATTGCCATTGATACCAGCCTGCCTCTCCTGCAATACCCTACTAAACCGCTCCCGCTTCGTCTCGCCAACCCTCCCAAGCTTCCTAGAACTCTGCAGTAGACTGGTGTCCACCTTATGCGCCGCAAGTTTCTTCAACAACTCGAGATTCTCCTCCTTTCGCAATTTCGTGTCGACGTACTTGTCCAGCCGCTTGCGCTTTTTACTAGAGATCTTGGACTGAGGCTGTTGGTCCCGCAAATCCTGTGCGAGCTTCGAGCGTCGGGCTTCGCGCTCAGTCTTCGATTCAGCTATCAACTCGTCTGGGATCTGCGTCGTTTGAGGCTGCGATTGTGGGAGCTTCGCGAGACGCTTGTGTTTGCGCTCTCGCGGCACGAACTTGGCCATCGGCGCTGGACGTGCTGTTCAGCATACAGAACTCTCGTTGGAGATCGCGAGACCCTTCGGACCTTGAGTTGTCGAACATTTTCGATTGATCGTCAGACCCACTGTGGAGGCGGTCCGCTGCAGCCGTAACCGAGCCGCTAGCGAAACGCTATACCAAAAGCCTCAGGCGCACACCCGTGACACCATCCTCTCCAAACCTCAAAGGTCTCTCGATTTCCGTGAGAGATGTCCGGAGTATTGGGCAGCACTACCAGAAGCTTCTAACTCTGTGACACAACCGAGAGCCTGATCCCGAACCTTCTGCACGTGCTGGAGTTGTGACAATCTGACCACCATGGCGACCACGACAGCAACATCCATAGAAGTCCAACCAGCGCCCTTCCCAGCCCCCTCGAAGACATTCAGCGGCATTGCAAACAACGCTCTCACAACAGTCTCAAGCATCTCCTTCACCGACAAATTCCTCCTCACAGTCTCCCAAGCCGGCAAGCTATCCCACTGGGTGCACGTCCCTCTCGCCACCGCCTCAGCAGACCCCATGAACCCGGGTAACATGAACTTCTCGAACTCGGACCCGGAGAACGACCTCTTACCTAGGAGTGACCTGACGGCTACTACGGTGCTGGGTGGCACGAAGCGGGAGGACGAGGTGGTGGGGCAGACGCTAGCTACGACTATTGCGTCGGCGGTGTTGATGAAGCGGCCAAGTGAGGAGAGGTTGTTGGTGCTTGGGTTGGGGTTGCAGGATGCGGGGAGAATGGGGAGAAGGGGATTTGAGGAGGTTGTTGGGTTGGTATTGGATTGTCTGTGAGGAATGATCTCTTCCAGGAAGGCATTACCAACGCTTTAAAGGGCCGACATGGCGGAGGCTGGGAACAATTGCGCGGCCCCGAAAGTTACTGAGTGCGAGCAATGGCAATTTAAACCGCGCTCGGCTGATATGAGGAAGGCTAAGACGGGGCCACAGTCGGCGAGATCGTGAGAGGTGAGAAGCGAGGTTGCAGCTCCTGCGCATCCTGCACGTTCAAGGTGAAGATGCCGCGTGATGGAAGCGCCTGGGGACGGCAGCGTGTTCCCTCTTACGCAAGGTGTTTGCAAAAGGCATCACTACAATCAATATAGTACAGCATTGTGTACGCGACTGACCGTCACTCTGCCCACACATGATGTTCGCTGCCGCCGAATGCACGCTCACGATTGATCATTGGCAATGTTCGTGCCCCATCATGAGTTTGTACTGTGTGAGGCAACGCTGTGCAGATCCTTCGAGCTGGGCGAGGCTGGGTTGCTCGCGCGGCACAGCTTGGGCGGCACAGGCACGGCCAGGAGCTCCGTGTCCGGGTACCTTACCGTCTGCAAGACAGGAACCTCCACTTGTCGTCTCTTCTACATGCGCAGACACGATGACTACCCAATCCGAGAATCGACAACGCTTCTTCCTCTATCCACAGCCAACACGCGCGTAAGTCCAAGACTCACAAGCCGTTAGCTGGCGTTCTAAAAAGTGCAAAAGGCCAGACGTATCCGACCAACATGAGAGGAGCTCCAATCCTAGGCTTCATGGGTTCTTACTGCTGGCCGCTGCCTTCTTGTAATGTCCTGCCATTACCCGCTGCATTATGTACATGTGACCTAACGAGACTTGCCCGCCAACAGAATGGAATGGGTAGGCTTTATAAGGTGGCAAGCCTGGACGAACGCGGGATTCGGCTCGCTGCGTCGCATTAGGGAACAGCTGGAACCCATCGAGCCTCGATTCGATCCTACCGTCTTTTCGCTTCAGGAGACTGGTTCGCAGGCTCAGACTCCGAAGGAAGACCAATGCAATGAGCGACAGCAGGAGACACGCTGGCTGAAGAAGAACTCCGTTGCACGCTATCGGGCCCTTTATTTGTCACATGAGTTGACTCCATTGGATGTTGTTCGTGCTGTTTTGCCTCTGATTCGAAGAGATACAACACCGCCTGGTAAACATTCCGTGGCCTGGCTTGATGTCCAGGTGGATCTCATCATCGATGCAGCGAAGGCTTCATCGTCAAGATACAGGGGAGGAACGTCACTTGGTCCTCTTGACGGTATACTGACCGCGGTAAAAGACGAGTACGATATCGAGGGCTACACGACGAGTCTTGGGTCCGTGAACGATTACACCAGTCGAGAGAGGGAAAATGGCAAGATCACGTCATGGAGTGTTAGACAATTGGAACAGGCCGGACCGATCATCATGGGCAAACTTTCCATGCATGAATTTGGGCTCGGTAAGTCGAAGCCGCAACGGACACTCCTCGCTCCTTGCGCTTATCACGTGCAGATACGTCTGGCAACAACATTACCTACGGTACTCCGCGCAATCCTTACAACTCGCAGTACTACACAGGTGGTAGTTCTTCCGGATCCGCTTACGCTGTCGCGTCGGGCTTAGTACCCATTACCATGGGTAGTGATGGAGGCGGCAGTATTCGAATACCATCCTCTTTCTGCTCAGTCTTCGGCTTGAAGACAACCCATGGCCGTTTGTCACATCATCCAGGCCAGAATCACAGTAACACATGTGGTGTGAACGGTCCTTTGGCCGCGGATATGCACTCTCTTGCAGCCCTGTATTCCGTCGTCTCCGAACCGCATCCGACGTCGCCTTTCGCTTCACTTCCCGCACCACCTAGGGCCATCAACCCACCCAAAGTGATCGGCATCCCTGAAGCCTGGTTTCAGCGGGCCACACCAGGCATCCAGACGCTTTGTCGTGAGATGGTCAGCGGACTTGCAGAACATGCAGGCTACTCGGTTATACCCATTCGCATGCCTCTTGTGATGGAGGGATAAGTGGCGCATGCCATGACTGTACTCAATGATGCCGCAACTTTGCTGCCAAAGACGGCCGGACTTTCACCGGCGAATCGTGTGTTACTCGCTTTGGGCCGTACTACGCCCGCAACGGACTTCCTTCTTGCACAGAAGCTGCGGAACTTGCTCATGCGTCATCTAGCATGGCTTTGGCAAACACATCCCGGCGTGGTCATCGTCACTCCGACAACAAGCTGCGCCGGCTGGCCAATTCGTACGATGTCTGAGCTTCGGTATGGGATTAGTGATGGCGACCAGACGATCCGGACTATGGAGTACGTCTGGCTGGGCAACTTCTGTGGTGTGCCAAGTATTACCGTGCCGGCGGGCTTCGTCGTGCCAGAAGGACAGGCAGGTGCTGGAGACGTTGCGGATTCGGAGACCGTCGGTAAGATACCCGTTGGTCTTATGGCCACTGGCGAATGGGGAAGCGAGGATGCATTGATACAGTTCGGTTTGGACGCGGAGAAGATAGGCGCCCGCTGGCAGTGTCATCCACCAGCTTGGGTAGATGTGGAGGAAATTGCGCGGCAGCGCAAGGGAACCACAGGCACATATTGAGTCCGTGAGCTTGGCCTGAACCCATCCTAGGAAAGGTGGGCGGAAGTTATCGTTGAGAGACAGCTTCACGATCAGTCGCTACTCCGATCGCTCAACGGGAAGCGGCGATTCGCTCAGTGACGGACTGTGTCTTATACTAGATGTTAGGGTCCCAAGAGGCATCTCGGGTGACCTCCAACACCACGATAGCTTCTCACTGTTGCAGATTGACAAGCCGGCATGCAAAGCCAAGACCTCCCAAGACCATTTCGATCGCAAATATGACACAATCTCACGCTCTAAACACTCGGAAGGGCTACACGGGTCAATAGCGCCGACGTACGTACAGCGCCGACGTTCGACACTATGTTGTAAGGAACCTCAGCACTGCTCGTGAACGGAGTGACAGCCGAAGCTGGAGGCAAGCTCCAGGCATACAATGTCGCAGCACAAGCAAAGCCACTGGTCTGACCCTGCTGTAGCTGCCAGAAGATGGTACATGCTACAATAGCTATATATCGATTCACCCAGTTCAAAGCTACGGACGCCGTGACAGTCATACCAGGGCTGCTCGCACAAGAAGCCCGTCATCCCACTGACGAATGGTCGAGTAGAGTCATAGACTGCGATGAAGATGCAATGTGATCCAGCGGCAGTGCGACACGTAGGCGCTCCCCTCGCGGAAGCTGTGTGTCTCTCCACGGTGCCTTGCACGCCCACGGCGCTTCGAGACATGCACGGCGGTTTCCATACATGGCTGAACTGCCTTCGCTTGTTCGAGCGTTACTACAGTCTCTCTTCCTTTTCTGATCCGCTGAATGTCGCTCACCTGCAACAATAGGAGTTCCCTGGTTCTCTGACAGCCTGCCAGTCTCAGGCATGATGGGACGGCTGGCTGTCGCTGAACAGTCGCGACCAAGCAAGGAATCCCGGCTCGAAGCGCTCGACAGCGCGAACCTATCGCAGTCTACTCCCAAGTCCGAGCTAGAGAAGCTGTTCCCGCGATGTCGTGCACCTTCTGGCAGCCCCTCTCTCGTGTCTTGTTTGCCCGGAATATCCACATACTCTCCGAACAACACCGCGCCTCGCGGGTACAGCTCGAATACGTTATCTGGAGCCACCAAGCTGGGCGTGAGCATCTGGCGATGCCACCGACTCAGCCTCGCTACGCTGTGTGCACAATGTCCACTGCACAAGCGGCATGCTTTGAAAGCCAGACCCGGGTTCTTCCAAAACAGATGCTCCCCCAACTTGATAGCCGTCCCGCTGCAAGTCTTGTGCTCGTGAGATAGGATCTTCAGTACTGAAAGAGGCGCCACCAGGTAGTCTACGCCTCGTGGCGCTGGCTCATAGCGTCTCTTCTTGGGTAGTTTCGCCGTCGCGGATGAAGCGACAGTAATCAGATCACCGAAGCCTGAGCCAAACACGACAAGAGTATCTGACTGCGAAGCCAGTTTGGGCCACTTCCCTGCACTCGAGTCAATTTGTGTAGTATGTGGGAACATCGGCGAGGTACCCTTCGATAGACCGTCGAACTCGAAGCCGTAAAGTCGATCCGAACGGTGCCAGTCACTCATGATCGCGGTGGAAATACGTATCCGGGCCCGGTAGGCGTATAATTCCTGGAGGTCTTGCCAGCGCGCTCGTACCATGTCTTCCCACTTGTCCACCTTCTCTGTCGTTATCTCTACTTTCTCTATTCTTCCGGTATTTGGGCTCTTCTTCCGCTCTATCTTAGTCTCCTTCGTAACACCCAGCTTTAGTTTGCGGTTTTGGCCACAGAGCAAGGCATTCACCGCAGACATGTGCGGGCCAAACTCGTCGGCGTGTCGAAACTCTCTCAAGGCATTATTTGTCGTCCAACCCTTATGTGACAGCAAAGAAGCGCGACAGATGTGCAGAAGGCCAGTCGCCGCATCAACAAGCCACGACTGCCTTGTCAATGTGTCATAGTACATCATGCTCTTGCCATTGGCATCGCGCACATGCTCTTCATAGGTCTTCGTACTACTGAGGAAGGCTGGAGTGTCGTTCTGACCCCGTAAGAAGGTGACATTACCTGTAATCAGTTTCCCGGCGCCTAAGCTAGCTGTCCCAACTCGCCATAGACCTTGCGAAGCGCGGTCGGTATCACTGCGTCGTACATCATAGTTGGCGTTCTTCGTCCCTAACCACACTCGTTAGCTGGCGGATGTGACGAAGCGCAGGACGATTTGAGAAGCGCACCGAGGACAACATCTGCAACGGGTGTCCAGCCCACGAAGTGCCGCAGCTTCTGCAAAAGGGCGAGAGGCTCGCCTCCTTCCAAGAGGGTCTCGCAATGTTCACCTCCCGACAGTTTCAGTGCGTCGTCGAACGAAACCATCGCCTCATCATCGACCATGTAGTGCCAGGTCCACGAAAGTTTGCTGTATGACACAGGTGTGAAGAGTGCATGAGTTCCAATGAGCATCCACGTACGTTGTGCTTTTGTTGCAATGGGAGTCTGGCCAAGGGCGACCATCATCTCTAGTGGCATCTCCAGTCCTCGCTCTCCCGAGTGTCGTCGTGCTATCGGGTAGCCTTCCGCAACTACCGGGACTTTAAACAGCTTATGCCAACATGTCGACGCTCCGGTGCCACTGGCAGCTTCGGGTGCTCCATCCAAGCATGCGTACCCTATCTCGCACTCCGTGGGCTTCCCCTCTGATTCTACGACAGGCACAGAGTACTGAAGGCATCCAGAGCCCGCGGTGGTTCGATATACGACGCCTAGCCACGTTAATATCTCCCCTATCTCTAAAAGGGAGGTCGTAGGGCCTTCGCAGTGTACTGATGTTCGAGTTGCTCTCATGGTGATGCTGATCATGGTACCCTGGATTGTGACTCCTATTACTATTAGCGAGGGTCCATGACCGGCTTGATAGATTGTACCTTTGTCTTCGTCCGGATGTGTCTCTGGACGGTGCATTGCTTCGCTTACTGCGAAGAGAACTTCTAAACCCAAGCGAGGCCACATTCGCTTGATATAGTCTTCACACGTCGTTGCTTGTACATTGTCGCCATTACCTACAACGCAAACGACGTCTTCCAGATCAATTTCCGTGTGGGAGCTGTAGTGTTTGTCTGCGAACTCTACAGGTGACCAGTCGAGGTAGAAGGTAACAGCTTCTGATTGACGCAATCGCTTGGTGAGTGCAAGCCGGACACCCGTGTCCGTGAAACCGGTGCTCGTCAGGGACTTTGCAGACTTCGCGGTGACGCTCCGCCAGAAGTCAATGATTAACCGGGTCTTGATGATTGCGATCGCAGAGAACCACTTTCTCCGCGGATTTACACTGCGCAACACATGACCCGGGCTCGGCTCCTGGCTACAGACCTGTGTAGCAGAGCCCGTGGCGTTTGTGACAGTGAAAGTAGATGGGCTACTTGATGTGCCCGAGTCGACAATCTGATAGAGTGCACGATCTTGGTCGCGAAGGGAGCCATGGGCCTTATTATTGTCGACGACAGGCTTCTTCGTGTCGCTCGAAAGCTGCAGTCGAGCAGTCGAAACCGAAGCTGACGGGGCGAACTTGTTGATGACCGCAGGTAGTGAACTCCGTGACCGGCTTGGACATTGACCGTCATCTTCCATGGAACGGTCGTGTAACAGGGAGGCCTGTTCTGTGAGCTCTCTTGGTGCAGGCCACGCTGTACCACTGAGGTGGCGGTCGAGATGCTCCTGCCTCTTAAAGCCTTGAGTGTGATACCTGCAAGCGCTGTTGTTGCAGAAGTACCGGTCTTGCCCGCTATGAGTCTGCCCTTCATGGCGCCTCAAATCTTTCGGGTGTATGAAAGCTTTCCCGCACCGCTGACAGACGTGTGCCCGTCCGCCGTGAACACTCCTGTCGTGGTGTCTGTGCGCTAGATTAGTATAGTGGCATGATGGCGACCGTACTGCTGGGACGTACGCCTTGTTCGTGGGAGGAGATCCAGCGTTATTACTGTGAGGAGACGTATAGGGAGCTACTGGGCTATACGCACCCGAAATCGTTCCGGGTTGGCTATGGGCTTGGAATGGACTCAACGGTACAGCAGTGTTATTCTGTACGGGATGAGCTGAGAGAGGAATGTCTGCACTCTCTTGATCGTGGTACCCTATTAATGGTCTAAGCTTAGGCTGTGTTCGCATACTCGACCGCGATCTGAGATGTTGGACTGGCTCAGGGCGGGATTGCAATGGCGCGGGGCGGCCTGGTAATGGCGTTCGGCCATTCAATGGATGGAGCTGGGAATCCCCCGTGCCATGGGGCAGCTGTATGACCTGGGCATACGAAGATCGCACCCGTTGTGAAGGGTAGGAACCGATGGGCGGTTGTTGTGTCCAGGAGGTTGGCGGAGCAACTGCCCTAACGTCCGACTGCTGGTGGCCGAGAGGATATGTGTAGCTTCCGAGCGGCACAGTATGTCGTGAGGGCGCTACGTGCTGTTGCGGTCCATAAGTATGTGGACCTTGGGCTACCGACGCGTTGGGTTCGTATGGATAGAAAGGAGACGACCGTCCTATCGGATCTTGAAGCAACGGATAGGGTACTGATGGAGTCAAGTTCTGTGGTGGAGACGGGTAAAGGTAAGGCCCGACTACGTCGTGTGACTGCCGAGACGGATATGGCTGGACTTGCCGCCACTGGCCATACTGGTCGTCGGAAGCCTGCTGCAAGCTCAGCGATAGTTCCAGAGTTATAGGAGCAGCTACTCACCAGGCCATAATCATCCGACCCTGACCCGGGCGGCGCGTGGTCCGGCGGAAACGCTATGTTGAATTCTTCTATACTCCATGCTCCTTCCTGGACGGCTTCCCACAAAGTTTGGCGATGTTGGTCCATGGTGGAACCTTGCTGTCTACCGTTCGGTATAGGCGTAGCTGGGTACCTGTTTCTGTCCGCGCTGGACTTGGTAGCCTTCGGATCTTTCCAGATGTGGTCTCTCTGGGGCGAAACCGCCCTCTTGCCTGCCTTTGACGATTGCAATAGGCCTGGCACGACCCCTGATGTCTTGGGTCTCTGACAGTCGTGGCAACCTTCTTTTGGATTGAAGAGTAGCGGCCACAGGTTGAAGGGGGTGTTAAATTATTAGGGGAATGGAGTGATAAGAGCGGAAACATGCAGATCAGAGCTACTGCGATGCTGAACTAAAGAACACGGATGACGGAGTGCAGCAGCAGCTGAGCCGCAAGTGTATGTTGACGCCGTGGATGCCGTGGATGATGTATTCGACCTAAGCCGCGAGGCTGAGCAACGCCATGGGCGGCCTCTCATGCAGGCCCTGCATACTCACACACCAATGGTAGGCCATGAGGTTCGGACGACGCGGCCCAAATGGCCGCCGCATCACCGTATCGTTCACAGCATTTTTGCGTGATGATAGTTGCTAACAGAGAGCATTGCGACAGCTCGTCGTTCAAAGGTGGGTGATGAGGATAAGAAGTGTATTGCGGGAAGAGAAAGAAGACGGATTGAAGTGAGTTAGACGCGTCGCCGCTTAGCGCGTTAATTGCACGATCACGTGCCGTAGTTTATCATTATACGCCGCGCTCTCTGTACACAACTCTCAGGGTATCCAGCAACCGCCCCATCCCACCGTACACCCAGGAACAAAACGCTATCGTATAACAAACCGCCCATCGTCATCCCCAAGCTCATCGCTATCCCACCCGTCCTCCTCATCCCTCTGCGCGAGCTCCAGAAACCGCTGAAGCTCCGCTTGCTGACGTTCGTCCTCGTTCATTTGAGCCGCTGGCCTCCTTCTAGCTCCACCATCACCGCCATTGCCGTTGGCCCGAGCGCGCTCATGCTGCCTCACAGCCTGAGCCTGCCCACCCGCTGGTGGCCTCGCCGGGAATGGGTTCCGCTGTCTCCTCCCAGCCCCAGGCGGTCTCTGCTGCGCACGCGGCTCTGGGTCACCGTTGACCTGTATCTGCGCCATTCCCACCACAACCGGCGGTTGCTGCCTCGGCGCACCATTGACGTTGAGCCTCTCAAGTGCCGCAGCAGCCAAAGCATCTTCCTCCTCCTGCGCCTGCCTCGCCGCTGCCTCATCAGCAGCATCAGCTTCATTCGCCGCGTCAAGCGCGAGCTGCTCCCACCCTCTACCACCAGCAAACCCACGACCGTCTTCTGGGTTCTGACCTTCGTCGCCACCTTCCAGCTCCCAGAGGCGTTGGTAGCATTGTGTCCCACCCTTATTGAAGTGGATATAAGGGTTCTGTCCATCCAGCCACGCACCGCAGAGATAGCAGAAATGCGTGTTGCATTGGAAGCACTTCATGTGATTGCAACCCATCGTCTTCTGCGTTGGCGATGAACATGTTGGGCAAGGTGAGGTGTTCATCCTGATGTAGTCGTACGAAGCCTTCTCCTCGGCGGAAAGTTCGTTAGGATCCCGAGGATAGCATCGAGCGAAGGGACCATGCCAGCCCATATAGCATACTCTGCAGAACGCCAGGGAGCACTTCTCGCAGACTGCGAGGCGGTCGGCGGGGTCTGGTGGAATCACGGTCTTAGCTTTCGACGAGGTGGTGGAAGTCTTGCAGGTGCCGGGCTTACTGGGCGTTTTGTCGTCCTCTTCTGCTTCGCTGTCGCAGCCTGAGGATGCTTCATCTGCGACGTATGCTGCTAGGTCCGCAGGGATAGGTGGGTACTTCGGACTCCGCGCAGGACCTTGACACCAGGTGCGTGGGCAGTAGACTGTGCTTTTGTCCGCTTCCAGCTTCTTCTTGCGCTTCATCTCGACGTAGCGGCGGACCATCTTGTCGTCGATGCCCATCGCCAGAAGCTCCCGTGGGTGTAGTGTACGTTCTGTCTTCCGCTTGCGCTTGCGTGGCGCTGCGCCAGCTGCTGCGTGTGGCTCTTTCCCACAGGTAGGATCTAGACACCGGATCCCAACCACATCGCCTTCCGTGATAGCATTGTTGTAGAAGTGCTGCAAGCACTGCAGGCAGAAGACATGCCCGCAGCGCTTCATCTTGTAGCATGCCTTCCCCTTCTTCGGTTCGAGACATATGCCGCAGTCGTATGTGCCGGCGTTGAAGATAGCGAGCTTCGTCTCAGCGTCGAAAGCTACAAGCTCTTTCTCTGCAGTGCTGGGCAGGATCAGGCAACCGTCGGAGCTCTGATCAAGATCAAAGCCACGTTCAGCCGCCTGCTGCAAGAAGTCGACGTAGGTGTAGAGAATCTGGCAGTGTCCGTATTCCTCCCATAGCTTCTCCGCTTCGCTCTCAAGCTCAACTAGCTTGTCTTTCGACAGCCAGTCTTGCTCAGTTGTCAGGTGAACCTTGGGTGGCGCATCTGC
Organism: Neocatenulostroma microsporum; assembly: GCA_022814695.1. Classification (NCBI taxonomy): domain Eukaryota; kingdom Fungi; phylum Ascomycota; class Dothideomycetes; order Mycosphaerellales; family Teratosphaeriaceae; genus Neocatenulostroma; species Neocatenulostroma microsporum. Next base: position 28,611 of record JAKLLW010000224.1, read on the forward strand.
TGGGTACCCGTGTGGCATCGTCGCTTGCAGGCACAGCGGTGGTAGGTGCGAAAGCTCGACGTCGCGCTCGATGTATGCGTTGCCGTTGGTCGCTGCGGTCGCATATGTCCCATTGCTCGCGCTCTTCGAAGTGTGCGGTACGAATCGAACAAGAAGCGGTTGCGAAGGTGCGACTGCGAGTTCGAGAGTCGCCGTGAATCGATCATGATCGGTCTTGAGCTCCGGGAAGATGGCCTCCAAAGACCCCAGCTCTTCCACACGCTCATCGTCCAGGTCTGCCATCTTGTCTCACTCTCTTGCTGCTCTCGAGTCTCGTCTTACAGGTGGCGCGAACCCTCGGAAGCGAATGCTATAAGGATAGCATGGATCTGGTGATTGCAGACGAGGAAGTCTGCGAGAGGAATTGACTGAAGTGTTTGGTCCAGTGGCAACACGCTCTAATGAAGATGTAGACACCGCAGGAAACTGTTCGCTTTGTCATTCACTCGCAGCACGCATGACTTCACTTTCACTCATCCAGAACCCTGCAGTCTCCCGCTGCACGTTGCTCGGCCCGTCGGTAGTCGGCAGTCTGGAAACATATATACATATATAGTATAGCGCAATGAGACCCTGCAGGCATTCACATGCTTGCTTTTGAGCTCCTCTTAACACTTTCTCTCTACCTTGAACTCCGAGCAGCATACATACAGAGCAGCAATGGACGGCCCACCGCTAGCCTCCCTCTCGCTCACGCACGTCCACTACGACCCCTCCGACCCTATCTCGCACATCTGCGCCTATCTCGCCCTCGTCCCACAAGCACTGGTGATAACATACACGGCGCTGATATGGAGTACACGCGAGGCGGAGATCTTGCTCATGTTCACTGGACAAATGGGCTGTGAGGCATTGAACTGGATGCTTAAGCGGTATTTGAAGGAGGAGAGGCCTGCACGTATGTATACATACACTACACCGCTCAGCCAAGCGCATCACATGAAGACGAATGGGTCGCGTGCAGAGCTAATTGGTATGGTGATATAGAAATGCAAGGCAAAGGCTACGGCATGCCCTCCTCCCACGCCCAGTTCGTCGCCTTCTTCTCCACCTACCTCACCCTCTTCCTCCTGCTACGGCATAACCCGGATCACCCGCACAGGAGTAGCACGCATATACCGACACCCTTCTGGCAACGATTGGCACTTGCGCAGCTGTCGATGGTATGTGCAGGTGCTGTGGCGCAGAGCAGGACCTACCTCATGTACCACACCGCGAGACAGGTCTACGCGGGAGTGCTAGCTGGTGTGGTATGCGCAGTGGGTTGGTTCGTGGTTACGGGAGTAGCGAGACACTTCGGTGTGGTGGATATGCTGCTAGACACGCCGCCAGCCAGATGGTTACGGCTACGCGATCTTGTGATCAACGAGGATGTGGTTGATGCGGGCTGGGAAAGGTGGGAGAATAGGAAGAAGAGGATGGCGGAGACGAAGAACGCAAGCAAGAAGGATAAATGAACAAGTTTGCCTGCTACATCCCATCTACGCTGTCCAACACCATCTTCACGACTGTACACCGAAGTCGGGACTTCTAATATGCAAAGCAAGCCATTTCGAGTGTGGCTTGCAGCAGCCATACGAGCGCTTGAGCCAGCCACAGCACGTCTGACGCCTCTCGGCAGGACACCCGTTAGCTGCACGACCAAGTACAACGAACAATCATACAGTCATGCTGCCATATACTGCCAAGGCGTTGCACGCATGAGCGCTGGGCGCATGCGATGTAACGAAGACGTCCTGGAGGTACGCCAGCCACTGGCCAAGCCCACATGAACTGCACCACATTCGGATGGGATGAGGTTGATTGGGATGCGGCTAACGGCTGCCTTCATATCGGGCGACCACGCGGCAGCCACCTCCTCGTCTTGTGTCGCCCCTTGTGTCGCCCTCTCGGAAACCTGCCGTTAGCTGCGACGTTATGCCCAACCAACAGCGTGGTGGCGAGACGCTATGGAGTCAAGAAGGTTGTAGCCATGAGAATCATATCCACAGCAATGCAAAGAAGCCGTACTCAGCCAACGCCAGCTACTTGCCTTGACTGCATGTACTCCATCTCAACAGAACTTTGGCCGGTGCATAGTCATCGGGACAGCGACAAGCAGGCAATGACGAGCTGGCGAGCACAAGCTCAGCAACCACTACATCGTCTGAAGGTAGTGGTTGCCGAGCTTGAGCCCTCGCCATTTCGCCGTCGCCCTTTCGTCGCCCTCTCGGAAGCCAGCCGCTAGTTGCACCACTTTCGCAATCCAACGGCTCACCAGCTATCAAAGTATGCAGCTGGAGAAGCACGTTCATGCGAGAAGTGGCCAATGCCATACGACTCGGTCGTAGCAGTCCTATGCCAGAGATCTTAGCGCTAGCGCCTCCTTCCCGGCAATCGTGGCACTGGGAGATAGGTGACGCACGAATGTCAGCCATGAGTTTACAGACGGCCGCTAGCAATACTTCCATGAGGTTCCAATGGAAGGACCATGTCTACCTACTTCAGCTTCTTGCTGCACCACTTGAGCCCGTATATGTGCAAGTAGCTTGATACTACGACAGCCGTCACGCAAGCCCACGTACACCTCGGGGTACGAGATTGCATGCGGCGCAGGAAGCTACATTATTGGACCGCCCGAGGAAGCTACCTTACCCTGTATCTGTCGCCCTCTCGTCGCCCTCTCGGGAGCCGGCCATTAGCAGTACGATGATGTGCAGTCAATGAGAAGATCACGTCCGCATCTGGCCCGTGATTATCGTTCTCGACTCGCGACCGTACTGGCAGTGGACCGGCCCGTACACCCGCGAACGTGCTGACTACGCCATCCCAGCCGGTCCTTTCCAAGGACGCAGTCCATGTTCCCAGATGAGATCAGACCGCGATCGCCTAGTCACGACTGTCGGACCCGGTATACTACCCGGTCTTCTTAGGCAGTGACCGGCCGTTGGCTGTACAATGGCGAGCAGCCAGTGTGTCCGCCGCATTATCACTTCGTGTCGAAGGCCTACCTTCCTATGGGAGCTACTCGCGTACCCCCGAGGACATACCAAGCCCTCCTGGATGACCGCAGTATACAACGGACACCGCATGAGGCTCCACGATTTCGTGTCTTCCCAATTCGTCCGAACCGACATAAACGCCAAGAATGCACGTCAGCTAGTCTGGCCTCCTGACCAGCCAGTGAGCTGCCAGTGCCTGGCGCGGACTCGGACGCTCGCCTTATGCCATGTTCACTCGTCGCCCTCTCGGAGGTCAGCCGTTAGCTGCGTCGCTGCTGCTGACCAACGAGCTACTGTTCACTGGTATTGTCGCCCTATGCTGTGGTACTGCCGTAAGCTGTCCTGGTGGAGGCCGGCTGTCTATCCCACTTGTACAGCATGAAGCGCTTTTGCGGACGCCCGTTAGCGGTGTCATCACGATCTACCATTGGCGACTCCACCTACTCTCAATCCTTACAGCTGTACAGCAGGTCACCTACCATGCTACTGGTCGCCCTCCGAAGAGGCACCCGTTAGTTCAGCACTGTGCCCGTCCAATGAGCGTACCTACACACCTCTCCTCGGTATATCTGGTATCTCGCCCTTTCGTCGCCCTTCAAGGAGCCAGCCGTTAGCTGTACCACAACTGTCGTCCAATGAGCCCAGTACCTTTTCGTCGGTCACCTCTGTCGATATACTGCCAGAACCGCCGAAATGCTTCAGTTAGGATGATACTGTAGCAGATCTTATCTCGGAACTTGACCATTCATCCGTTGGCCGTCCGTCCGGTAGCTACCCGTTGCTGCACGATTACGCCTTCTCTGAGAACCGAGTTCTGGCGGTCGCCCACTAGCTGTATCACTCACACCGGCCACGGGTGACCACTGCTCCATGTTTCACGCTGCTCTCATAAGCTTCATCCGCCACCAAGAGTGCATGTCTGCTACCGGAGAAGCGTATCTAGCTACTGCTGCACTCTTCCGTTCCTGCTGCCACCCGCACGATGCACCTCTTTGCGGACCTCCGCTAGCTGTACGCCTATCGTCCTCGCATGGTGCCCTTCAGCATGGCCATGAAGCTTTCCATCAGCGATGCGTATGGTAAGGCCTCATGCAGAGATCAGTGTACCGCGTGAGTAGACACCTACAGACCACTCACCACACGATATCGAGGGGGAAAGTGTAGGGTCATGAGCCGTAACCGCTCACCGTCGCCCTCCCGTCGTCGTCTTCTCGGAAGCCAGCCGTCAGTTGCGCCATGAGAAACACTCAAGGAACGCCCCGCACTGGCGTCGAATCATTTCAGCGATCGAGGTGTCAGGTCGAATCTCTGGCCATGTCCGGCTTACCCGCGCTAGCTGCACTACAATCATCCGCCAACAGACCTCGAACGATGTTTTCTTACTGCATTGCTGCAACGCCCGTCAGGGGCGACGGGCAGTCTCCCGAGAGCCGCTGTGCTAGGCGCCGTTCAAAACGACGGCCGCTAGGTGCACCACTACGCACGGCCAAATAGTCTGCTGGCTTCATCGTCGCGGTCGTACCTTTGTGCCTATCTCCAATTCTCGCAGGCCGCTCTAGCGACTGTGCTGCAGCAGGACTACGGATTTGGTGAGGCACAACGGTGGCGATTCTCTTCTGCCTCACACACTTGATAAGGCACCACTGGCCGCACGACGGGCGATAACCTGCCCACGCTTACTCTCGGCTGGTCAAACAGCAACGGGGACTTGAGCGCTCGAGCATGCCGCGAAGTTTGCATCCGCAACAGGTAGGATTGCACTCGGCACCTACAGCTGCTAGCGTGCCACCGTCAACTGATTCATGGTCTGTAGTGTCCTCCGACGATGATCACCACAGTGCAGATGGCGAGTACGACGCTGCCTCGCTACATCCCGCGCATTGCGCCCACCGGTGACCAGCCATTAGTTGTACCACTCCACACACCGAGTAAGGCGGTCTTCATACCGCCACCGGAGCACAAATCTCTCTGGAGTCGCACTTGGGACCCGTCCCAGGACATCTCGTTGCAGACTTCACCTAGCTGTACGACTACCGTGGGCCAGATAAAACGCAGCAATACGCCTTGGCGTATGCAAGCAGTGGGGAGGGTCCGATGTAGGCCAAGCGAGCTTGCAACGACATGGCGTACCCTTGCACCACTACGCCTTCCACCCTGTCTGAAAGACCTTCCAAGACGATTGCATGACCATATGCATCCGCGAAGTCAACGGAGACTCGTGACTTGTCTCGGGGGTTGATTACGATCCGCAGGTGGTGGCCGGCGCGAGAGTGAAAGTCAACCTGATTCCGTACATGTGAGGACCAAGACATCCGCCAGCAACGCCTCGAGACCGGCGTACGAGGCTTCTCCAGCTGGAAGAAAGGCACACCTTTGCAAACACAGTACGCAGTTCCACAAGCTACGCCACAGCGAGGGTATAGACTGGACATCCGCAAACTGTACGACGAACATCCGCAAACCACTTGTTATCTTCAACGCCATCGCAACATCCTGTGATTTCGACATAGCCACCGCCGCACTGCCGAGTGCGCAGCCGCTAGCTATTCCACGAACGTAGGATAAAAGTGAAGCAACTGCCGTACGGCACAACATCGGACTCCAGTATTTCTACATCGACAGGGATGCTGTTCGAGGTTGTTTTCGGAGGTCAAAAGAGCAAAAGAACGTCTCTCTATCTGGGAATTGAACCCAGGGCTGGTCCGCCGTGAGAATTGACAAGGACCGATGTTACCACTACACCAATAAAGATTGAGATCTGTCATTGACGATGTTTGACGCACAGTTTCCAAAATCTCATATACACTTGGTTGACGGGGCCGGAGTTACACCGAGCCTAGGTGACTCAGTGGATACGTGGAGTGGAGCGTACGATGAGTCAGGCAGGGCGTGCGAGAGTGGTATGTGGCCTCTTACTGCCAGCGGTGTTCAACGTCTTCTACCAAACGACCGTCCGCAGGTCAAGTGCTGCTATGGTTCCAGAAAAACCCAGTTGGTGACAATCTAGATCTCGAACTAGGTGAAGGGATCAATTCGACCCCGAACAACTATGGCACAGTACAACGATGAATGGCTCAGACAAAGGCCCTTTTCGCCTCTGGAAGATGACCTGTGGACCGAGGATCCAGAGTGTAGAAACTCTTCAGCACTCCCTCATGTTGGCTACTCGGCGATCTGCATTTCTCCAGATGTCTCCGAACTAACCCCGGTTCAGGCGTCCAGCCTTGTCATGACGCTGTTGTATCAATAGGCAAGGCGTCCTCCGCCAACAGCTTCTCCCGTTCCGCAGAAACACATGCAAACCACATAGTCCTCTTGAGGAGCCTTGGAAAGGTCCAACCGGTGAGAAAATGCACCCACGATCGGCCGGGCTTGAGGCCGTGGCGTGCTGACAGAAGACCGATGCGACGGCCCTCATACGTGGTGGACACGGGTGTACCTGGATGATCTTCCATACACATGTCACAGAACATCGAGGCTGATGATCAGCAGCAGCCGTATTCAGTCTCAGCATAGGGATCTTTTTGGTATGCTCGCATCCTGAGGAACGACGGCCTTGGACGCCTCAGGGCTTGATCAATCATCAGCGCAACGATGGCGAAGTCGAAGGGACATCACAAACATCTACAAGGAACGACGCCCACAGGCGTATAACTTTACACAGCAGCACAATCAACTTGATTCCGTTTCCCACTCCAGGCAAGTCAGCATCTGTCCACGCTCAGACGACATCAATCCATCGAACTCGTTCAGTATGCATCCATCTCCGCTCATGGCAACATTGCTTTGGGCTGCGAATGCATACAGTACTCCGGCCAACTACGGCGCAGAAGACTCCAAACACATTCGGTCGATACAGAAGCGCTCTGCACCATGAGATATCACCCGACTTCTCGGCCCAGCAGCAGCAGATAACGGATGGTTTCAGTGATGCTATCGAGCTGGCCAACTATGTCTTGGTAGCTCAGAGCGGATCCGTACGTTCTTCCTTGCCATCAAGTACCCGCAGGACTACTGCGAAAGCGGTGGCTGCTCTCTTCGGCCTTCTTCGTTGGGGGACACCAAGGACTTGAAGATGGTAAACCTGCTTGGTCAAAAAGACCAAGACTGACACCTTTCTAGACAGATCCGATATTTCCAAAGTATTCCAACGCTGGCGACAGGTATACGGTCAACGCCGTCTTCAAGAGCATTACTGGGCCCAGTCTAAGTGCTCCCTCGGGTAATGACCTCCTAAGCGACATCATTGTTGTGAGTAGATCAATCACATGCACACTTCCGATCACACCTGGTATGTGAACAGGAACCGGATACCACTCAGTCTACGTGCACTAGTGCTGTTGTGGGAGGCAGTCTCGGTGGGGGCGACACTAGCTGTCCCACGCTGACTCTATGTGACACGGCACTTGCGCACGGCGGAATAGTCAAATCATACGACAATAATCCTGCGGTCACCTGCGACTCCATTGGCGACGACTTTTCCGTGAAGATGTCGAGGCTTGGCTCTTACATACTGCACGAGTACACCCACTGGCAATCGCTCGTTGTGCCCCCGTTGTCGGCAAGGACCGTCGATATCAGTGTGTACGGCCCTATCGGTGCCCGGCAGCTCGACAAGGACTTGGCAACCACCAATGCGGAAAGCTACGTCTGATATGCCAACGAGGTTCTGTGGTCGGTCACTTGCCAGAAGAGCTACAACGATCCGGTGACAGGCGATGACAGCGACCCGAATTGCGATAATCAGCCGTGCCAATTGTGAAGGATTCCGGCACACGAGCCTTGACAGAAAGGGAGCACACCGGAATACGCCAAACGACGCTGCTTCGATATCATCATAGTCCTTGCGGCCGTGTGTCGTGGCTTTTAAGCCCGAGCTCCTCTTCGCAGCACTTCAGCACATCCTCCTACATGACCATCACAGACATAAGTCTCTCTTGGTTTGGCATACTGACGTCGGCCTCCTCCGTTGATTGGCCCGCCAGTCCTTTGTCCAAGAGATGAACACCATCCAAATACCGACATCCCTTGAGATACCCATTGTCCAAACGTTTTTCTTTGTCCAACGCCGCACAATGCAATATATCACTTATTCCACAACACATCTTCCAACAAGTCCTCTGTTCGTCTTCCAACACTTACATACCACAAAACCCAACGTCAGGTACGTATCTTTTTCCTACTACTACTACTACTACTACTACTACTACTACTACTACTACTACTACTACTACCACCACAGTCATTACAGCCATCGCTATCACAGCAAACATGTCTTTCGGTAAGCTGGCCCTTACCGCTCTCTTCGCGATCCAAGCGATTGCCACTCCACTCACTACAAACTACACGCTCGCCCCGCGAGCGCCCGCCAATACCTTCACCCTCCACGTCTGGAACAACTGCGGTTTCACCAAAGAAGTCGCTCTCTACCAGATCACCTCCGACTTCAAGATGATCCAGAAGAGCAAACCAACCAACATCAAATCCAAAGGCTACCTCGCTATCCCCGCCCCATTCCAGGCTACAGGTATGCGTCTCTCCGGCCACGCCGAGCGCGGACCCGCCGGTCAATGGGGCGCTCAGGCTCTGTTCGAGTTCGGACATAGTACTTATGCTGGTGTGCAGGGTACTGCTTATGATCTTTCTGTCATGCAGGGCTCGGATGGGAACATTGGTATTGGCGCATACCCTATCCCTAATGGTAAGGGAAGTCGTACTTGCCCGCCGAAGACTTGCTTCCCGTGGCATTGCCCTTTGAACCAGGGGTGGACGAACCCGGATCAGACTAAGGATGGGAGTCCGGCGGATACGGTGTGTTACCATGGCAAGACGGACTTTAAGGTCGTGTTCTGCCCGTAGGGTGAGGTCTAGGAAGGTGAGGTGAGTGTATCAGTGCTTTTGTTACGAGTTTACTTTCTTGGGTGGGATCTTAGTTTCGAGCGGCACAGCTTTGCGCGCTCCGGTACAACTTTTATTTGCAATGTTTCTTCTCTTGCTTTCAGTCCCTGATGTTTCAGTTGCCACATCTCCTTCGTACCGCAGTAAGGCCTTGCTGGTATCCAACTCGGAGAGCCAACTCAGTCAATATCCTTGAGCTCCGACTCACGTTGAAGGGCTCTGGCTGATGCGAACACTCGCCCGATCGTATTCATCCTCGCTTGATGCCGCTTAGATTCCACCTCCCTCGCCATCTCCCAGCGCTTCAGCTCCGCGATCTTAAGCTCAAGATCCCTCATCCCCAGCATCACCAGCATCTCCTGGCCAGTGATTGTATCAACCGTGCCATTCAACTTCATCCACCTACCACCACCACTCACGTAGAGCTGGGTAGAAGCCGCATCGCAAGTCTTTGGAGCACCTGTAATCAAGTCTTCCACACGCACGCCACCCGGGCTCGTAACGTTGTTGGTGTTGGCGCTGTTGGTATTCGTCAAGCCGATAGACTTCAGTGGCGGATGCGTGAGTTGCATGCTTCTCATGCTTTGTTCGTTTGGAACCAATTTGGATGCTCCCTTGACCACCACATGCCCCTCGCTCGAATACTCGTTGAGGTAAGGAATGGCCTCTCCGAGAAGGAGAGACGTCGAGCAACCGATGAGGATATCGTTCGAAAGACCACTTACGGCCAAGAGGCCGTACGAGGTGAGCGGCACGAAAGGGTTTAGAATAGGATTGACTGCATGTCCGTCGTGAGTGTACTTCCAGTCCCCCCCATAGTGCCCGGACTTGATTGTTTGCTGTTGTTGCCACACGAGCGTGTTGCTCGTGGCCGGCTGCAGGAAGAGAGCTTGCTGAATGTTGCCAGATCGCTTGACGACATCTTGGCAGCTTTTGTTGATACGCTGCGCGAGGAGCAGGTTGCGGAGAGGAAGCTCGAGAAGGATGTGTTCGAGGAGCTCGTAGGTAGCGAAGACTTTCGCAGTTGCCGCCATTGTAGAGGTGGCAGCCTGGTGGATGATGTTGACTTCGACGATGTGGTTGTATTTCTGAAGGTTGTGTCGAATTTGTAAGTTCTGGCAAAGCCTTGCAGTCGGCATCGGCGCTAACGAAATCGGGTTCGCTCAAAGTTGAGCAGAAAGGGAAGGAGCGACCATGTGAAAGTGGGTCCCCATTCCGCTTTAAGCACATGATCGATCACGTAAAGACTTACGGCGCTGGAAATGCCTTGTTTACAGACAATCGAAGAAAAGACTGCCGAGTGTGTAGGAAGTTCAATTGCTCATGACACTCCTGTCCAGACCGAACCGACCGGCGACCCACTTCAAAGTGCAGATACACGGCGTGATATTCCTACTGCGAAGCTGAAGCGAGGATGAATTTTATAGAGCGACTGAGAGGTAGCTGTGGCGGGACGTCCATGGTTGCGAAGTTGTTTAGAATCTTCGGCACTGTCGTGGAGATACATCATGTTCGTTGTTCATGCTTGCGGCCGAGATGTATCATGTACAGCAAATCGCTATTGACTGCGAGTGGCTTGTAGACTTAGCTGACGTCGGCTCCAATCACCATGTTCACGCTCGTGCATAGCTACGTTGGGCGGACATACAGGACACTGCCTGCTTATGATTGCATCGCTAGTCGGTCGCATGTGGAATGCCTTACTTCGCCAGCTCCATCTCCCTCTGCGCCGGCTCCGGGACGTACTCATACTCAATGTTCGTCTTCGGTCCCTTTGACGGCTTCTTACGTGCCTTTGGTGGTGGCGCACTCGGCCTCTTACGCTTCAGACTGTCAAGCTTGCTCTTCAGCGCAGCCACGTCCCCGTCCTCTCCATCCTCGTCCGCATCACTGCCCTTATCCTCCTCATCCGAGTCACCTACGGAGCCTTCCTCATCCGCACTTTCACCACCAAGCCAGTCATCAAACTCCTCCATATCCCCAGCCTCCTCGTCAGACTCATCAATGTCGCTTACGTACTCCACATCCGCCTCTTCTTCCTGCATCCCCGGCTCCCGCTCATACTCCTTCTCATACTCCTCCTCCTCAATCCCCTCATCCAAATCCTCATCTCTCACCCCCTCCTGACTTCGCTCCAACCCACGCATAACCTTCTTCCAAACATTCTCCTCCACATTCAGCGGCCGATCGCCATAAGCACCACTCCGTAACCTCTCCACCAACTCTCTCTCAATCGCGCGCTCGATCTTGGCAGCTGCTTCCGCCTTGCGTTCTCTAGTCTCTTCTCTCCGGCGAACTTTAGGCGCCATACGAGCGACCATCTTCTCCCCCAACCTCTCTTCCTCCTTCGCCAATCTCTGCGCTCGTACCCGCACTTGTGTAAGCCTCGTTAACCGCTGCTTGCACTTATGCATCAAGAACTTCGGCCAGTAGATCAACCGCTCGTCCACTTGCTGCAGCGCTTTGGTGTAGTTGCTGCTCAGCCGGATCTTCTCCCACCATTTGTTCGGCATATGCGCTCGCTCGACAGACTTGATGTAGAGGTATAGTCTTTGGTTCGTCGGATCTGCGCGGATAGTGGCGTATCTGCTGTTGGCGAGCGGACATGACATGCGATTGCAGAGACCCGTGACATTATGCTCGTTGCGGCAGAAGTTCGATTTGGTGGATTTCTGGTGTTGGGAGGCGTTGCCGGGAAGTTTGAGCTTGAAGGAGCAGAATTGCTGGTTGATGATGGACCAAACAATCTCGTCGGAGGCCATGTTGGTAGAGACGGAAGGGTGCGGTGAACTGTGGCAGTAGAGCCGATTGATCTTGATCGTGAAGAAATGTTCAAAAGTTCGCCTTTGAGTTTCGATATTGCGGAGTGCTTCCGCTTTGACGTACGCACAGGCCACTGCAGAATAACGACCAATAACACCTCTCCTCTCCTCTCCGACTCATGTCATCTAGCCAACCCCCCAACACCAGGACTTCACGACGGAAGTGAGGGAGCGATATCAAGGGCTCAACCGCGGTCCAACATGCTCGGAGTGACCCAAAGTCACTCGGTTCAACATGGATGAGAATGAGAATGAGAATGGGAATGCCGCCAATGGGGAGCAATACGAAGAACAGCACGTCCATGCCGTCTACGAGCAAATCGCTTCGCACTTCTCCTCGACTCGCTACAAGGTGTGCTATAGAGACATGCTGTCACGACACCAGAGCCACGCTAACCGGAGTAGCCTTGGCCCATCATAGACCGCTTCCTCCAAGAGCTACCAGCCGGCTCAGTAGGCCTTGACATAGGTTGCGGCAACGGCAAGTACCTCGCCGTCAACCCCAATATCTTCATCGTAGGCTCGGACAGGTAGGCCCTCTGCAACTTCTTTCTCACTTTTCTCATGTTGATGCTTTGGCCAGGTCCAACAACCTGGTCAGCATCGCCACCCGCCACCAGCCGCACTCAGTGGTAGTGGCAGACATACTCGACCTGCCTCACCAGACTCACTATTATGACTTTGCTATCTCCATTGCCGTTGTGCACCACCTCTCGACTCCGGAACGGCGCGTGGAAGCTATACGATCCATTTTGGAAACACTCAAGCCTAGCGGCAGAGCTCTCATCTACGTCTGGGCATTAGAGCAAGAAAGCAGCAGACGCGGCTGGACGGAGAACGACGAACAAGATGTCATGGTGCCATGGGTTAAGCGAGGATCGAAGAAGGATGCCGCTGCAGATGGGCAAAACCAGGACCAGACTTTCCACCGCTACTACCATCTCTATCGTACAGGAGAACTCGAAATTGACGTTCGCTCTGCAGGCGGCAGTGTACTAGAAGTAGGCTACGAGAAGGACAATTGGTGGGCTATAGCTTCGCCGAAAGCAGCAGTATGACAGATTGCTGCTGCTGAAGTCCACTACCACGCCAAACCTCTTCTTGGCAGTATTGCTTTTGGCCGAGATGATTGTGAGCTTAGTATACAATGGTCTTGGTCCGGTACGGTCTGTTCTTGATCCTTGACTCTGTTCTCATCACTCGAAACTGGGTAAGATGTTGAGTGCGGTAAGAGTAATGTCTTTGTTATGGATTGTTTTGCTACCATAGACAAGACGGTAGGCATAGCTGACTCATGACAAGCCCACATAACATCCGCTACTGCGGCCCAAGTCACCGCCGACCACCTCCTGCAATCTATCATGTACCATCTGGAGTCGCTTCGTCGTCGTCCACGAGCTTTAATACATGCAAAAGCGACTCGCTGCAGACATCCTGTATCGCTCGGGCATCGCCCAATCATTGACTGCATGGTATCTCCGGCCTGACTCCCATATAGGGGATGGCCTATCCGATAGCGCCTTTCCAGAGTCCTGGGCGGGCTTGTCTAGATCGCGATCCGACGTCAGTAAACAACTGATCGGACCAACGAGGCCCGGGATGCAGCTGTAACGCTGTTTACCTCTCAGCTTCAGGCTCGCCTTCAGCAGCCTTCTCGAGCGGCATGTCTTCCGATCGAATGTTGCCGACATAATGCCTGTCCTCCTCGGCCTCGGGTCCGACGCCAAGGATATTGGTGCCTTCGGCAGAGCGGATTGCCTCTCGCGGATCACGGCGGTTGTCGTTGCTGGCGGATGCTAGCTTGATCTCGTCGAGACTGTTTACGACGTCCATGCGGATGCGGTCGTGTTCGGGTACTTTGGCGTTACCAGGTCTGATTAGGAGGACTGTTTTGAGACCTGCCTCGGTGGCGGCGTCGATTTCTTGGACGTTGTCTGTTAGGAAGAGTGTGCGGGCTGGTGGCCACTGCCCTTGCGTTAGCCTGAAGAGGGGATTGGAAATTGTAGCTGAGGCTTACCTTGAGCGTAGCTAGTATCTTGTTGTAGCTGGTTGACTGGGTCTTCGGTCCAGCATTCGTGGTATCGAACCATCCACCTGGCGTGATAAGGTTGCGTAGGTCTTCTGTCTGTACGGGTGCGGCGTCATCAGAGGACTCGATTGCTTTGCCCTTGCCCTTGGTTTGCTGTGATGTCTCAGGGTTATCGTCAACTTTGCTGCGCTTCATCGAAGGCCCGCTGACCTGTGCTGGGGCGTCAACGGTCTCCGTTGCCGTGCGCTTTTTGCCAGCTTGCCTCTGGCCCTGAGCCTGCGACTTCACATGCTCGAACAAGAGCTTCTGCGCCACGATGCTGCCGGAGCTGTAGATGGCGAGGTTGATCCCATCCTCCCTCCATTTCTTCAGTCGAGGACCGACGTCAGGGAACAGTGGCGTAGTGTAGGCCCCAGATCTGTAACCGTCATCCCAGAGGTAGCCTTGGAGTTCCTTCAGATACGCGATCTTGACATTGCGCTTGGTCAGATCGCGGACGTGAGCCTCAAGTGCTGCCGGGCATGTACGAGCATCCTCTGGGAAGGCGTCCCGGTACTGGCGAAAGCTTTCGTCCTCCCATTTCTTGTCGAGCACGTCCGGGAGAGCTTTCAGGGCGTAGGGGAAGAGCGTATCTTGGACGAATGTTATGGGACATATGGTACCCTCTAGCCTAAGGTCAGTACTGCAAGTCCGGTTAAAGTTCTATCGCGATCGGCGATGCATACCAATGTCGAGCAAGACGTACTGCACCCCATCCATGCTGGGTGGCCCTTCCGCGGCGTCGGGAGGTTCGCCGTCTCTCTAGTTTCGGTAACGTTTATAGCAGGGCACGCTCTTGTGTTGCATCTGTTGCTGGTCGTTATATCTCTAGTGATGAGCCTCAGACTTGAGAGGATCCGGTGGGTAGTCGAGACGACTTTGAAGGTTCTGCAGATGAGGCGATGAAGCGAGATCGTCACCTGCAAAGCGGCAACCCGGGAAGCCCAGTGGATCTGACACATATGGCGTTCGCAAGAAAGGTATAGTTAGTAACTAGAGGCACTACTTTCTTAGGTCTTCACATGGACCTCATCCTCACTCAAGCCAACAGCACGAAGTCACCAAACCGTACAAACCATGCGACGAGGCAGGGCGAAAGACTCATCATACAACAGACTTGCTTAGCTAGCTCGCTGAACCCAGTTGAAGCAGAATGTTCCGCCTATGGCCACACGGCCACGCTCCAATTACGCACTCAAAGAAAGTTGGTGCGATGCTTCACTATACAGAGGGAGGTGCTCGCCCTCACTGCACCATCACTACGGTGGAGACTCCGTACACCCCCGGACGCTACGTGACCACCATGTACTTGTTGGTCTCTCGCTCGCACCAGTCATAAAACCTTGACGACACGCTGGCGCCCTCATATGACGGCTCTGTCGATTTCACGAGGCGGCCGGAAATGGTACCCTTGCGGCCCCGTGGGATGTAGAAGGACCCGCCGGTGACACCCGGTGCGCAGCCAGCGTAGAGCTCGCTGTATGCGCCGAACTTGGGCCCCTTGAAGATCATGCCCTGCGAAAGTCAGCTATGGAGTTATCAGAGAAGGTATGGGTAAACGTCGCCTACAGAGATGAAATGCTGCGGAGGGGGGTTGTGCCGCTGCTGTCCTGTCTTCATGAGACCTGGGTTGACGCTCTGCTACCAGTCAGTACTGCGCTTTGCCCATGAGGGTCTGATCTGGGACTTACCACACTCACAACGCCTTGTGAGCCTATGCGCCGGTCAAATTCGTGGGCAAGCAACAGCTCGCCGGCCATACTCTGCATGTAATGCTCCATTCCCTTCATCTGCACAGGGTCACCCTTCTCATTGAACTGGACTCCGCCCTTTGGAGTGCTCACATTGACCATCGAAGATTCCCAGACAATGCGGCAAGTGTCTGTAGGTGTCTTCCGTGCAGTCTCCATTATCTTATCCAGGAATAATCGAGCCAGGAGAAACGGAGCCAGGCAGTTGGTGCTCATTTCAAGATCGTATCCATCCGCGGTCTTGCTGCCAGCTGGAGGTGTCATTACTCCGGCACCGAGAAAGAGAACATCGAGCCTGTCCTCGGCAGCATTGAACTACTCGGCTGCTGGTTTAATGGTGGATAGGCTGGACAGATCCAACACCAAGGCCTTCAACTTTCCATTGGCGTTTGTCGAGGCCTGAAGCTCCTTGATGGCGGTGCTGGTTGATGACGAGGAGCGATCACAGACATACACAGTAGCGTTGCGGCTGTAGCGGATCTTAGCCAGCTCGAGGCCGACACCCGAAGTGGCGCCTGTCACGACGTAGACCTTGCCTGTAAGATCGTCGAGCTGGCGCTCTGTGAAGGTCGGAGCAGGTGGGAAGACCTGACTGAAAGTACTCATGGCAAAGTCTGGGCTGTGTTAGATTGAACACGAGTGGTAGTGACAGTATCACGAACGATAACAGCGGTCGGATTATCAAGTACATGATGTAAAGGTAGCAGCCGTACTCATTGTCAATGCGACGGCTCTTGAACAAAAACCGAAAAACCGGACCTAATGCTGGACCTCGACTGTTCATGCCGGACTGGCCAACGGACATATTGTTCAGTTTGTCGTTGCGCTGAGCGTTGTTCTGCTGCCTAGAAGGCTGGTTATGTCCGTGGTAAGGCTGTCATCATTCAATGCATTGACGACTGGTGCCAAGACAAAGTCTGCAACGCTGCCAGATGCGTGTACAGGCAAGTGGTTGGTACTCTATGCTGTGGATATATCTACTAGATTCCGACGCTGTTGAGAAGCAGCCATTGGTACAGCCCAGCCTTGTCAGTCAAGTCCGGTCTGATAGCACTGTGCAATTCCAGATAGGATAACGTCGCGATGGGCACCGACCAGAATATCGATATAAGCGTCGCACGATCCTTTGCAAATATCTCAAGAGCAACCGTTTACAGCTTCGGTCATTGGCAGTCTGAGCGTGTGTCCATGCAAGACCACTCCTGGCGGATATATCCCTCGATCGAGGTCTCCTAAAGACGTCTGTGACTCGTCGACGAGACTCGATGTCAAAGGACACAATGGAGTCGCGCGTGGACTGACAGTGAGTTCTTGTCCTCCTGGGATAACGTACCTCGACATC
>JAKLLW010000225.1:0-45437 GCA_022814695.1 Neocatenulostroma microsporum
GATGGGAGGTCGTTGCCGGACGCACGAGAGTCCTCCTGAGTACGCCAGCGCAGATCTCGCTTTGGTGGGATGTCGTTGGATGCACGGGAGTCCCCCTGAATGCGTGGACGGAGGTCGCGCTGTGGCGAGATTTCTTCCGCAGACTCGTCGTCACTGCTCGAGATCTCACCGGACTCGAGACTCTCGCGTCTGCTATCGTAGTCATCTTCGCGGTCGTCATCCAAGCGCACAAAATCTTCATTCTCCTGAAGACGCTGCCGCTTATCAGCCTGGCTAACTGGCGCCTCAGCAGTAGGCTTTCGCTTTCTCCCCACGGCCGCCGTGCGACTGTCTTCTGGCGAGGCCTCCATGCGGCGGTAGTTGAGAATATCTTGCCGAGAAGTCGCTGCCTCGATGGGGTGGTCGGCCATCCGGAGTCGAGTGTCGACCATGATGCAGGTTCTGATGTGTATCGCTAACTAGCAGCTGGAGATGGATGAGAAAAGTCTGACTCGAGCTCGATCTTTCTAGCTCCCGAAAGCTCTCACAAATGGCAGGCACGAAAAACTCACGTTCGCACTTTCCCTTTGAAGGATCCAAAAATGGATTTGTCCAGACGCAGCCTGGCGTCATAGGGCACGGGCCCTGGAACGAGTGGGTCGGACCCTGAAGACGCGCATGAGGACGAGCTTGAAGATGGGACGACCGACGACTCTCCTGCCGCGCATTACCAAGCCAGAAAGTATACCCAATTGCTGCTTCCTTTTCTATACATTTAGCGAGGCAGTAACATACACAGTATCCACGGCTCCTGGCGTTAAATACAATCAGGAATTGGAGGCGAAGTTGCAATCGGGAATTGGAGGCGAATGTGGAAGTGGCCGTGGAAGAGCTTGGAAGTTGGCCTGCCTTGCTAGAAGTACAGAGTACAACACACAAGCATTACTTTCTGTCTGCAACAAAGAGCAGCCACCGCCTCTTGCTTGCTTCATCACACATTGATCGCAAAGCTGGCGCTCACGACATACAACCCGGTCAAGGTCCTCCGCCGCCTCACACCCTCCTATTTCTACCCATCATCCAAACCATCCACATCCACACCCACAACCAGCACCACGAACACGGACCAACTATCACCACTACCACCCAAGACCCAGCGGAGCTATAGCAGCAGCACAGCCAGCACGATAGCGTCGCGCAACAGCAATACCGCCAAACTGTCTTCCACCGCCCTCCTCCAGAACCGGCCGGGGCTCACCTTCGCCGAGCCCACGGCAACACCACCGCTGTGCGTGCAGAACGCGGAGAAGAAGATGGCGTCGACGGAAAAGAACCGGCGAAGACGGAGGAGTAGTAGTCTCATGTACCAAGAGCCGCCCGAGAGTCTGGAGCAGCAGAGCGATCAAGCCGTCAACCCCAATCTGAATGCGCAGTGGGTGAATGCGAAAGGTATATACCACCTCTCACATACACGATGAAGAAAGAGCGCAGACATGCTGACATAATCCGTGCTACTCGACAGGCGCCTGGATGATCCACATAATCCTCATCCTCCTCCTCAAAATCCTCTACGACATCCTGCCCTCCGTCTCCCAAGAGCTCTCCTGGACCCTCACCAACGCCACCTACATGGCCGGCTCCTACCTCATGTTCCACTACGTGCGCGGCGTCCCCTTCGAGTTCAACGCCGGCGCCTACGACAACCTCAACATGTGGGAGCAAATCGACAACGGGGACCAGTACACCCCGGCCAAGAAGTTCTTGTTGAGTGTGCCGATATGTTTGTTTCTGGTCAGCACGCATTACACGCATTATGATTTGATGTACTTTATGGTGAATTTTTTGGCGACGGTTGCGGTGGTGGTGCCGAAGTTGCCTGCGGTATGTTCTTCTACTTACACCTCGCGATGAGAATCTTTCACTGACCTGGTCGGCTAGCTCCATCGCATGCGCTTCGCTTTCTTCAATTACACCCCCGACGTACCGGATTCTAACAGTCAATGATACCGAGCGGACACTTGCTTCAGGCGTTTGGGATGGGAATGGAAAAGCATGGCTCGCACGTCACAGCTGGCGGAAGATTGCTTGCGAAGGCGCTTTTGGCGACCCCACTGATGTTCACTCCTTTCGAGATACCACTGCGTTATTGTTTGCTCAAGCAAGAGGGATGGAGGTAGCTGAGTGTGTATTACTAGCCGCTGAATGCTGGTGTACCGCTGTCATGGACTTGCATGTTGTCGCTCCCTCTCACTTTCCAAATGGCATGGTTCTCGGATTCTCGGATTCTCCGGCAGCGGGCCATCTCTGACGTCCAGCTTGGACTGGCGGTACTGACGGTGACATGCCCCGGTCAGTTGACGTCGGAGTGATTACTCGACAGCCGCTGTGGCAAAGGGTACATGTTGCACGGAAGCTCTGTGTCTTCCGGTCTATAGGTCTATGACCAAAAACTCCCGTCTTCGGTGGCGACATCTACCTTCTCGATCTAAGCCCACCCTCCAACAACCCAATAAGTTCATCAAGTCTACTAACCACTACATCAGTCCTCTCATCCCTCTCCAACTCCTCTTTACCCTCGCTCCTCAACAGAACAGTTAGTGCGCCGGCCTCGTAGCCTGCGATAATGTCGTCGATACTATCTCCCACCATTATCAGTGGCAAATGCCTCTCCTCAGGAGAACTTTCGGGTACAGTGGCGGTGGAAGTGAGACCCCAGGCATGCGCAATGTGTAAGATGCCTGCTGGTGAGGGTTTGGGGGGCTTGAAGGCCCGGGTTATTATTGGGGTGAAGGGGTTGATGTGGGATGGTAGGTGGGTGGAGAGGAGGTGGGAGACGGGTGTACTGTTTGTGTGGTCAGTGAAGTGTAGTGGGTCTCGCGAGGTTTGGAGGATGTTTGGGAAGGGGGGCTTACTCGAAGTTCCTGGTGCAGATGCCTTTATGGATACCGTGGGAGTCGAGATATTCCATCCTGAAAGCGGTGAGTGTAAGGTCAGCAGATGTCTCTGGTGGTGCTTCTTCGAACGCTCTGAGGATCTCAAACGGGCTTTCAGTAATTCTGATTAGCAGTATACTTACAAGCCCACAAGTCCAGCCTGCGGGACCTGTTTCTCCATTGCCTCGCTTTCGATTGCTTTGATCTTGTCGAAGGCTTCGTCTTGTTTCTTTTGGGGGAGGCTGTGGATGTGGTCTAGGATGTCGATTTCTTTGGGGATGTTCACTGCGCGGCGCATTTCTCGGAACATGTAGTTTTGGGGTTCGCCTTCTTGGTTGTAAGTCAGTGGGAAGTGAGATGGGTGAAGCATTGGGGGTAAGATAGGCGTACATAGAGTACCGTCCATGTCGAAGACGATGCCTTTTAGCTGCAGCGTGCCTTCCGTACTGGTTGCTGCATCCTTCGCCAAGGGCGCGAAACGATGTCTTTGGTGAGCCATTGAGGCGGTGGTACTCATCGCGACGAACCTGGGCCTTTTCGGGAGTGATGGGGTACTCCAAGTGGCACGCTGTGGTATGCAGCGTGATCTTATCGTATGAAGCGCACACTGGACGGACATGACAAGCGGTTGATAAGGTCAAGCATGTGATGGCCACACAACGAGCAGGGGTAGAGTGAGTGGATCGAGTGGGTCGAGACTTATGCACGACAATATCCAGGTTTATGCAGCCCCATGTTCGACTCCCTCTCCGCTCTAGCATCTCAGGATGGTACATTACCAAGCTATTACGTCGGGGAGAATACCGTTGCGCGTTGCGTGCTCTAGATTTTTCCAATCCGTATCTTCCCTTACAATAACAGAAGGCGACAGCATATCACTTGCTGTAGACGTGCTCTTTTGGTAGGCGATCACGCAGATTCTTCCCTCTTCTCTATCAACAAGCATCCCTTACCTCTGTTCTGTCACTATGTCTTCACCTCGCGTAGGTATCGTGGGAGCAGGTGGCGAGACGGGAGGCTCGATCGTCAATGGCTTGCTTGAGGCAGGAGGATTTGTACACCACTCCATCATGTAACGTACAAGAAAGTAAAGTGCTGATGCTGTGCAGGATATCGTTGCTCTGGTCCGCCCAGCATCCGCTTCAAAGCCAGCCAACACCGCTCTCAAAGAGCGTGGCGTCGAGATTCGACCGATAGACCTCAATGGCTCGCAAGATGATATGGTCAGCGCCTTAAAGGGACTAGAAGTAGTCATCAGCGCGGTCAGTGCCAGGGAACAGCTCGCACAGACCCCACTCGCCACTGCAGCGAAAGCTGCTGGTGTGAAACGATGTAAGTTCTACTCGCGCTATCTACGACGGAGAAGAACGAAGGTTGACTGGATATTGCAGTCCTTCCATGCGCCTTCATAACGGTCATCCCACCAGGAGGCGTCCAAGAACTCCGTGACCAAAAGGAACAGGTCTACAACCACATCAAGATCCTCAACCTCCCCTATACCATCGTAGACGTAGGATGGTGGTACCAGATCTCCTTCCCTGACCTCCCCTCCGGTAAGATCGATTACGCAGTGAGCTTCAAAGGGCAAACCATAGCCGGAGACGGCAATGTCCGAAACGCTCTGACAGACCTCCGAGATATCGGACGCTACGTGGCCAAGATCATCGTCGACGACCGAACGCTCAATAAGTATGTCTTCGTCTACAACGAACTCTGGAAACCCAACGGCATCTACTCGCTCCTCGAGAAGCTTTCTGGAGAGAAGCTGGAGCGGAAGTACACCAGCCGCGAAACCTACGAAGCTCAGATCAAGGATGCCGACGAGAAGATCGCGAATGGAGCGACGGATTTCATGTCGCATGTGCAGAAAGTGCAGGCGCAGTACTTCATCTCGTGGGGTATTCGAGGAGACAACACGCCGGAGTATGCGAAGTACTTGGGTTACCTGACGAGTAAAGACTTGTATCCGGACTTCAAGTTCAAGGATTACGAGGAGTATATTCAGGAAGTGCTGGACGGGAAGGCAAAGGGCGTGTACGCGGAGCTGAAGGAGCAGATGGCGGCTATGCAGAAGTCAAAGTAACGTGATAACACCCTGTGAGAAGTATCCATGGACATTGGTAGCCCACAGAGATTCCTCCCCAGACATGAGTGTTGTTGTGTGTGATCGTCGCAGCGTCGCACCATCAACGAGCGTTAGGGTACCTGTTCGAGCCTTCGAGGGTTTCGCGAAGATTCAAGTACCGGTCATGCTTTTCAGGTGCTTTACGATATACGTGGATAGAGATCATTGTCTGTCATGAATCGTTGATCACATCACTACGTACTGCTGGCACGATACTCAGTCTAACCGTCCTTCAGGACCATCATGATTCACATCCAACAGCCTCGAGGCTTCCTCTACTCGCCTTTCGTGACCTAGCCTGACACTGCCATGCCTTATCTTCTCAACCCAACTAGGTAGTCTTAGGCTCCAATGCCATACCAACCCCGCAAGAAAGCCGACCGCGTCGTTCTTGAACGCCAGGCATCCGGCGACGGTGATAAGCATTACCATCCACCGGTCCCTCCTCTCCTGCTCCTTAGCTTGCTCAGTCTCGCCTTCCGCTCGTCGATCAGTG
Organism: Neocatenulostroma microsporum; assembly: GCA_022814695.1. Lineage (NCBI taxonomy): Eukaryota > Fungi > Ascomycota > Dothideomycetes > Mycosphaerellales > Teratosphaeriaceae > Neocatenulostroma > Neocatenulostroma microsporum. The sequence goes on from JAKLLW010000225.1 coordinate 5,534, forward strand.
TTATCGACATCGGCCTGCTCCCACAAGTCCCTACTCTCACTGACGCTCTGTCCGACTTTCGCGAGCTCAACGCCAGCAGCGAGGACCATGACACCTAGCAAACTCCTCGGGAACCGCTGCAGTAGCGGTACAATCGCCTCGCCCACAAACAAACCCAGCACAAGCTTGAGAAGCCCCAAGACGATAATGCTGGAACCACTCCGCGCACCAAAGCGATACTGCCCGGCCAAACCACCTGAGCCGTGACAGATGGGCATAGCGCCAAACCAGCACCCGATTAAGTTGGCGATCGAGACGGAGAAGCCTATGGACGTCGTGCTAGGCGTTGGCGGGAATGTTGGGAACAGTGAAGCGGAGAGAGATGTCACGGCTAGGATGCTGTTGAGTGTTGTGAGAGGCAGTTGAGGGATCGCTGCGTCGATTGCGCCGATGCGCCAGGCGTGGGCGTTGGGGACCACAGTTGATGGATGCCAAATGCCTGCGTGGGAGATGTCATGGGAGGATCTGGAGGTGACGACTGCCGCCATGATGAGGCCGATGACGAAGACTAGGAGTGCATAGGGTAGCCTAGGGACCAGAGCGGCGATGAGTAGGAATATGAACGCCACGATTCCCAACACCCTGTTGTCCCAACCCGGACTGATCCATCCGAGAGGTTTGATCAGGCTCGATCCAGCGCTGATGACCAGAGCAAGTCCAGCGCCGACCTGTATGCCTTTGACAACAGGTACCGGCACGACTCGATTGAGCCACCTAAGCAAGCCCGTAGCGCTCAGCACTAAGACAGCAATCCCCATCATGAGCCCAGCGGCCATGGTCTCCTGCTTGCTGAAGTTCTGGCTGATCGCAACTGCTGCTATGGCTTTCATTGGTTGGACTGGTAAAGGTATGCCATATAGAGCTCCAGTAAGGATGTTCGTGAGGCCTGAAAAGACAAGTGTTGCTGGGAGGTCGATGGAGCCTGTGATTGTCATCGCGATCATTAAGGGTAGGAGGGTGCCTAGGTCGCCTAGAGAACCGGATAGTTCTGCCAGTGGAGAGTCGCGTAGAGTGCGGATGTTGTGCTCGGTGACGGAGCGGAGTTGGTTGCGGAAGGCCATGATTGCGGGTGGTAGGGTGGATGCTTCAGGAGGATTGGTAGGTAGAAGGAAACCGGTAGCTCACATTGGTAATGCAGTAGATGATAGCCTGATAATGTTCACGATATCTCGCTGGTCAGGTTCCTTATGTGGTACACATGACGCGAAGGGAAAGGGAAGGTGTGGGTTGCATCGCGTGGCAAGCGCTTTCTTTCTCCGAAAACGCTCTACCTTAATACCATTTGGGCTGGCAGTATAAGGCTTTGGCGCGAGAATTATAAGCTAAGGCCTATTCAGGAAAGATTACTTAATTTTGTGCTTTTAGCATTATGGCTTATATACAAAGGCTGGCAATAGCTGACATTCATGACCGATCATAGAGCACCTCCTGGTCTACCAGCAGCGTTCAACGCTGCACTGCTGGCTGAGGGACACACTGCCACACTGCCACACGTCGCTGCAACGCCGACCAGACACGGTCTACTTGTGCAACGTTTGGGGAGAGAGACATGCTGGCGAAGCAATGATACACTCAATAACTTCGTCTCGTCAGTGAGGAATGATCGTGAGTGTCCCTCGCCATTACCTTGCGCGGCAAGGTTCAGACCGTCGGTGGCCTCTTTCCGATCCCGCAATCAGATCCCATGTCGTTACAACGAAGGCGTCAGTCGCGGCAGTATGCTCAATTGACCATCTATTGGCTCCGTGGCAATGACCGTTGCGTCCTGAGCGAGCATATAATCGGCCATGTCCGGAAGCTGCACCCGACCCATTGAAGAAGCCGTGTCTGGAAGTCCCTTCCGTGCACAGTACTTGCTCATCAATTGCCGTATGCTGGGGCCTGCTGCGGTGCCGTAAGCGGAAGGTAGTGTTCGAGCCGTGGTTTGAGCCTACCCAGGGCAATCTCGTTTCCTCCGCAAAAGCCCGGAAGTCACATTGCCATGGGCCACTGGGGCACCTGAGGAGTCTTGCCAGGGACCGAATCTCCGTCTTCACTGGGAGATATTCCTGAACGTCGCTCAGCCTCGCACCTACCCTGCGACGCAGCCATGCCATCCCAAGCCTGCCTACACCTTCCCGTACGTAGATTCTGAGGTGAGCCCAAGCACATTGGGCACGCCGGCGACTGAGCGCTTACGACTAAGTCGCAACTGTTCCAGTATCCCAAGATATGCTGATTGTTGCGCTGAATCATGGTTCATGTGGGGCCAGCCAGCGTTTCGGTGCCGTTTGCTTGGTTTCGTTCGGCTTGCACTTGCCCTCTACAGCCACCGCGCCTCCCAACCATAGCCTCGTGCACACTTTAAGCATATCTGCATCCGCATTGCCCCGGGCCATCACCGCTTTCGCTCTTTCCGCGCTGACACGGACCACCCGCCCAAGATACTTAAGTCTTTCGATGCCCACTCCCCTCCATCTTCCTTTTCTCTTCACACATTTGCTGTGCTCGAACTCGCCCGGTCGCCGAGGCTGGATCGCGGTGACTTCGTCCAATCGGTACCGTCGCTGTTTACAGTGGAGCGTCCGTAGGCAAGTCACGAGGCACATGCGTGAGATGCAGCGCTCCTCGCATACCTTTGAACCAGAACCTGTTTGTCACCACGGAGTGAGTCGCCCGGGACAAAGTGTGCTCGGCTTCCTCATAGCCTTGCTCATGTGACACAGGTTCTCAGATTGACAGACCTGACATGGAGCCCTTGATGCCCCACTGTCGTTTCCTTCGGCGCTGAGGGTGTACGCAACTCATGTCAGTGTCGGTGCTTGTTTGAACACCCGCGGCGTCAGTCGTGGGGGGGATCTCTTGAGCATACATGCAACACTCGGCCACGCAGTCCATGTCCTGAGCTCATTGCTGGGGACTTCATCATGGTATGCTTCCCTCCCGTCTTCTGCTTCGATCATCGCTGACAACATCTGCAGTATTTACATGATTTTCTTTCATCATTGTGCTAAGCTCCTGCTTAGTCTTGGAGAAGGATATCTTTCGCAGCTGGTTGACTGCGCTCGAGTGGCGACCTTGCCACCCAGACTTCCCAGATGCGACTGTGTGTCGCTACTGCCACCCCCTACACCTCCCGCACCTTCTAAAATTCCAGTTGATAATGTGCATGTCGCTCGCGCCTTCACAAAAGAAGTACTTGCGGCCGCATCTGAACGGAGAGCGCTATCTAGCATCCACAGCAAGACACCTGCTTCAACCGTTTGAGCGGCAGCTGATTGAAACCGTAGAGCGACCTTGAGCTCCATACCATGACCGTTCGTATACACCACTGCCGGCGCTACTCTTCCTTCACTGATCTCCTGTCGACCGACGAAGTCTCACAACTTGGGCCTGATTGCGAGCGCTACCACGACAACGTCGCTTCTCTCCCACCTGAGCTTTCAGCGTCCTTGGGATCTTGCAGCAACATGTCATCTCTGTCTCCTGGACGCCTCGCGAAGGACACTGGCAGGCGACGCCTCTCCATCACACTCTCGGCCCGGCCACGCCTACAGCACGCCGCATCAGGGCTCAACAAAGCATATCCGCTGCAGCTGCGCCACCTCTGAAGCCGTCGACCGGCACCATTCGACGCTTTCGCTCCCACCATGTGCTCCCACCGTCCGCAAGCCCATGTGTCTACACACTGGTCGGCGGCCGAAGCTGAAGGATGGTGAAGGGCGTCTCGGTACCAAGGGATACAGTCTCGGAGTGCGTCGTCGTGAGAACTACCGGTGATCGCAGGCACCCTTACTACAGCCCTCTGCGTCTCCTAGACCAGCCATAGGTGGGAAGCCGATAGCGTGCGACGGTTCTTGCGAGCTCGCCTGGAGGACAGTGAGGAACTGACAATTGTTGTTGCAGCTCCCGTTAAAGCGCCATCAAGACCACATCATGTTCCCGCCGCTAGAACTTTTGCTGCTGTCAGATGGCACTACCTGACGACGCTGCCGCTTGATGTAGGTCTCAGCAGAGCTGTTAGACCCCTCTGCGGAGCCCCACTGACCACCCTTGCTGCAGCTCTCTCGCCTCTAGCCCTGCCTCCGAGATCACTCAGGCTTCAGCATTTCAGTACACTTCGCCTGCATCTATACCGAATGCTGTAGGTTGTGCTCAAGAAGGAATATCTTCTAGTTTGAGCTAGCACGGCGGCGAGAGTACCGAAAACTTGATTACATAAGAGATGCCTTATTATAACGTTGTCCCCTATTTTACCGCCTGCTTTCTCCGCGCATTCCTCCTCTTCAACACCGCCGTCTTTATCATCTCTAGGCCTCTCTCGGCCTTCAGTATTAATTGACATGTACTGAAAAGCGACGCAAGTTGATACCGTGATGGAGAACCTGCGATGAAACACTTGCGCCCCCATCGCCAACAGCTTATTCTGCAGCGGCAGAGTCTGAGCGCTGAGACTACTCAGCCACCCAACTCCTCGGCCAACTCGCGGCACGATGTGGTATATCTAGCTCCCCACGAGATTCCAGGCAGCAAGCCTGCAGCGTGGAAAGTCGGCTCCGTTCGACCTGTTGCACTTCGTCAATCGACACCTTCTACCCTTTGTGTTTTGAGCTCTCTTACTACCCAGCGTCACGAACGTGATCCGCACACCATCACCACTTTGGCTTATCATCTCACAGGCTGCACGATACATACGCCTGTTCTGCGACCGTAGTCCTCCACTGGGCCGTGTCCAAGCATGCCTTCGACTCGAGAGCCATGCCCACTATTTGGCTTCCGCATCGCCACCAGCATCATAGCATTGGCAGGCTTGATCTTGTGGTCCGTATCATTCGGCCTCCGCGCACCTTCACCGGATCTCATGCTCAGTTTCGTACCGTATCTGCCCATCTTCTCCGCGATATTCTCGGCGGCCAATGTACTTATCTTCGCCATGCGATGAGTCGAGCGACCTAATCACCACGACCCGTTGTGGCCGAACACGACGATATTGACGGGCGACATCATACTAGCGGTCCTACTCCAGATCGGAGGCTGGGTCGCACTTACAATCTTGTTCGTCTGGACGATGTTCGATCCTCATCCTGGACTGGCAATCTGGGAATTCGCGCTCTGCGTTCTGGCTATAATGACTTGCTCGTAATGTGATCCGGCCATTCACTTCTTGTCTTAGACACATTTGCTGATCATCATTGGCCAGTGTACTGCATGCCTGCTGTTACTACAAACAGCTGATGGCCATCTTTGAAAGCCAACCCATCGGGAAAATGTCCAGTCAGCCTTGTGTTCGCTGTGGATATGGCGAAACCTCCAGCTTCTTAGGAGCGACGACTGGGAGCGGGCATCCACCTGAGCCGTCTAATAGCTTCGGCCATGCTGGCCCATCGATCAACGCATCATCGTCACTGACAACGCCGGTGAACACGGTCTCAGCCATGGAAGGAGATCTGCTTACTGGCTCGGACTTCGAAGGCTATGGCACAATTTCATACCCTACCCAACAACACGGGCAGCAGGATGAGGGAGGAAGCTTCAGATGATCAAGCTTGACGGCAGCAGCGATGAAGCACATCGGGCTTTGGGGTGAAGGGCATGCGCGTGAGACGTAGAACGCTTTACATTAGAGAAGCTGACTGCGATAGTCCGCTTGTAATGTCTGGGAGCTTCTCCACTTCAAAATGACACTATCGTGTGTATAACATCTCTCTCAAAGCAGTGAGCACTGTCCAACATATGAGGAGGAAGCAATTTCTCATGATAGGCCAGGCAGAGCTCATGACACTCAGTGAGATAGAGCCCACGCTGAAACAGCTGCGCCACATCCTGCGTCCTACGTACATAGACAACCTGGCCCCAACGCCAAGCCACCCAACACCTCTGCTAAGAGGCAGCCTTCTACGGCACAGTCGTTCACAAGAGGTGCTAGGCAGCCAGCGGGGCTCATCGTTGGTATGAGCAGGCAAGGCAATATTTCGCTCTCACTTCCAAGCTCGCTCACTGTCATCATCTCTCAATCTCTTCTAACGTCAACATCACACGACGTCCTCTTGATCATTCCAGCCTCGCTGTCTCGACTTACTTTGATCTACCTCGATCGATGACCCGTCTGCCCGTCGACCTCACCTCCCGGATCGAGCCACCAAAGATGCCTCTACCCTACAACGCTCATCCGCTCTACAACCTGCGCCGTATCACCACTATCATAGCACTCCTCGGCATCGCCCTCTGCTTCTTACCCGATGGGTACGCACCTGGATCCTTCGTCTTAACCCTCTGGTTCCTCATGGCCTCAGCAATCTTCTCTCGAGCCGATATCTTCCTCTACGCCCTCCGCAAAGTCGAGACCCCGGAGGAAGATCCCAAGTGGCCAAACATAAAGTTCACGACTTGCGATGTAGTACTTGCAGTCATCCTGCAATTCAGTTTCTGGATGGCACTTGGGGAGATCCTTTGGGGCTACTCCTACCGCGTCTCTCCAGAGGACATCGCTCATGCCTATGGCGCTCTGGCAGCTTGTATCTGCTCGTAAGATCATCTTCCCACATACGACTTTTCTGGGCAATGCTGACAAGCCATTGGCAGTGTTTGCCACGCCTACGGCTTCTGGAAACAACTCATGGCCCGCTACAAGAGCAGCTGGTCTGCTACCCTACCAAACCACGAGTGTGCCCGGTGCGGATATGCCAACCCACGACATCACCCGCAGCACACCTCTACCCAACAAGTAGATGAGAGCCAAACAAAGCCTCAACCTCCCCTGCCAAATACCTTCCCTTACGCGGGCCCATCAGCTACTTTCGATACCTCGAGAGCTATGCCGAAGAACTCGATGACGCCAGAAAGCACAGATTTAGCCATGGAAGAAGGCTTGCTCGTTGGCACGGACTTTGAAAGCTACGGCTCCATTCCCACACCCGACCCAGTGCTCGAGCAGCCGGATGAGGTCGTCGTGGCAAGCAGCAGTAAGGGCAAGAGTAAGAAGAAAGCTACTGGTGGCAAAAGTGAACGCAAGAAAGCGCAGCATCAACAAGACGTGTAGTGAATTCAGCATCGTGTGTCCGGTCATTTGATAGAGTGGCTCGAGTCTGGGAGTGCACGATACGATCATATACCCATAATGAACATAGGGCTTAGCATATTCCAACTCCTAGACACCCAAACAATAGTCCACGCAAACACGCCTTACTCAAACCGACCGCCCAACCCCTGGCCCAGCATACTACTGCTCCGCCTCATCAAAGCAATCTTCCTCGTATTCTCCTCCCTCCTCCTCGCACTAGCCTCCACAATCGCCTTCCTCTCTTCCGCCCGCGCCTGGTAAGCTAGTGAACTCTTCTTTGAGCCGCCCATCTTTACACCACTGCCACTACTACTTCCCTCTCTGCTCAGACTCGCTGTGCCGACAGTGACGCCGCGGTCGTTGGCGCTTGTCGCGCCCATGTTGGTCGTTGCGCGGCGCAGGAGGGAGGGCGCTTTCAGCCCGCCGCTGGTTGTTGGTCCGGCGGCCCAGGCTGAGCGATTATGCGCCGCGCTTTCCGCTGCTGAGGTGGTTGAGGCGCCGCGTCTAAGGCTTAGACGGTCTACTACGCTGGCCCGGGCTGGAGCAGGAACAGGAGCCGGCGTCCTACGCTGCGAGGCTGGGAGGCGCGGTGGCGGTGGTGGCATAGCTTGGCGATCAAAATCCGCTGGGTTCGGGGCAAAACCACCGTCGTTTTGTCGAGAGATTTCGAGCTCTATGTCCTCATCGTCGTCGTCTTCTTCTGCAGCGGCGGCAAGGTTGTGATCATCGGAGTCGGATCCGGAGTCAGAGCTCAAGTCGATGGTCGGGCCGACAAGACCTGTGTCCGGCTCATCCAAGAGGAAGCTGACTGAGTCTCTGACTTCCAACATACTGGCGGGCTTCCTGAACGGGTTCGCTGTCGTGCGGCGTTGTTTCGCAGGCGGTCGATCGCTCTGGCTGTCCTGACTCTCATCCAATCGCCGCTTGTTGCCGCTAACCTCCCTCAACGGCCCAGCACTCTCATCCTGCTGCTGCTGCTGTGAAGCCTCCTGGCTCTCTTCCTGCGTAGCAACCGCACCCTCATCCTCATCATCCGAGAGCTCAAGCAGCTCATCGCCCTCATCATCATCCGCAACCGCCTTCAGAAAAGCATCCTTCCCCTTCGTCTGTTTCCCCTGTGCAAGTCCAGCAAGATTCTCATCCTTCAACAGCAACTTCCTCTTCCTCGCCTCCTCCACCTGCCTCATCTGCCTCCGTCTCACAGCAAGCTCATCCTCATCCTCCTCCAACCCCCAAACATTCCCCGCTTGCTTCCGCCTCAAAGCGCCCGTCGTGAGATCCTTATACAGTCTACTCGTCTCTTCTTCCTCCCTCTGTCTCTGCTTCTCCGCGAAGAGCTTAGCAAGCTGGCGCTCATCGACATCTACATGCTCGGAGTCGATCATAGCTCTATCCTCCTCCGTTTCTGCCGCGACGAAGTCGTCTCCGCCTAGGCCTGCGTACTCGTCTTCAGACTCCTCGGCTTGCTCTTCAAGCATTTGCTTCATTTCTTTCTCCGCTTCTGCGCGCTCGGCGGCGGTGAGGGCTTCTTTCCGCTTCTTGGCCATCTCGCGGAAAGCATCTTTTTGTGTTACCTTAGCCGGGACCGCGGGCTCGTCTTCGTCTTCAGAACTGTCGGCTAGTATAGCAGCTTGTCTACGCACCAGACGTCCACATTTCAGTGCAGCGGGAGCAGGCGACTCGCTGACGCGTAGTTGGACAGTCGACTGCGTGTCGTGATCTTCAATCACCGAGTCAAGCGTGCCCTCTCGTCGAAGACCACCAGTCCAAGGAGAGTTCAACCCCTGGTCTTGCGTCGGCTCCCATCCAGGCGTCTCACTAAGACCAGACACACCCCTCTGCAGACCTCCAATCGTCGGAGTCTCCGGCGCCTGCGTCTCCCAGTTGAGACTAATCCGCTGGCTCTCCGGCACCTGACTTTGACTCTCTCCCTGACCCTGACTGGCTGGCACCACATCAACTTGGCTCTCTTGCTGCTGGGTTTGACTCTCGCCATAACCGAATTGCGCAGGCAGCGTCGGAGGCAAACTCGACAAACTAGGCGGTGCTATCCTCCTCAAAATGTCAATCGAGTCTTCCTGCGTAGCTTGCGTAGGCGTCTGCATCGTGGCCTGGAAAGCCTGTGTCGGGCTCATGAGCGCGGTGTCGGCGCCGAAGCCAAAGGCTGCGAAGGGATCTTCAGCTTCAGCTGCCGCCTCGTTGTTGTTGTTTGGGCTCTGCGCGGCGGGTGGCATGCGGAGGTCTTCGTTGTCTTCGTCTTCGTCCTCGTCCTCGTCGCGGATGATGCGAGATTGTCGAGGCTTGCGAGATCCGGGCGCGGGTGTCACTGCGTCAATGCTGCTAATTGGAGCGTGCTTATCATGCGCCTCGACATCGTCGCCCACATTTTCAGCGGCCTCGTAGTCCGGATGGTTCTCATCAAGCTCCTGCTCCTCTTCGTCACTCTCTTCAGCAGCTTCATCGACAAGACTTTCCCTCTCAGCATCTTCCTCCTCGTCCTCCTCTCCTTCTTCTCCATCCCGCTCCTCCTCCTCGTCAGACCCAACATAATCCTCATCCTCGTCCTCACTGACCTCCCCCACCCCCTCCTCCCCAGCTTCAGCTTTAGCCGCAGCCTTCTCCGCCTTCCTCAACGCCACAGCCTCCAACCTAGCATTCTCAAGCAAGTTCTCGAAAACCTCTGCCTCCCTCTCCCGTTCTTCGGCACTCTGAATCACAATCCCCTTGGCCTTCAACTCCTCAATTCTCTCCTTCTGCTGCACTCGCGCTTGCTCCTTCGCCTTCCTCCGCAACTGCGCTTCCAGCGTCTTTGCGCCTACGGATGGGCGAGTGGGATGTTTGCCGCCGGGTTTGGAGGAGCGGCCTTCGTAGGCGCCCATGTGGGAGAGGTGGCGGAGGGTGTGGATTGCCTTGCTATCTGCTAAAGTCTTACCGTGATGTGGGCGGACCTTATCGAAAGCACGCAAATGTGGTGGCATCGGGGCTATGATTTCGAGATCGTCGTCACTGCTATCGTCTTTTGGTCGGTTGACGACAGCTTTCTTGCCGAAGCGTGCGAGTTTGAGTCCTTTCTTCGGCGCCTCCTCTGCACCTTCACGGCTAGGACTGTCGAAGACAGTGGACTCCGCATGCATGGCAGCCTTCTTCGCTTGGGAAGGGCGCAAGATATCAGCTACATCTGGCAGCTCCTCGTCGCTGTCGGCCATTTGCGCCAAGCTGGCTATACTATCCTCTCTCACCGGCATGAGCTTGCTAAGCGCGCCTTGCTCTACAATAGCTTTCTGCTTATCAAGCGGTGTCGGTCCTGCCGTCGGTGGCGAAGATGGTGGTGTACTGATCGGCTCTCTGGGCTGTGACTCCACTGCATCGCTGTTGGGCGCTGAAGACGCTGTGGTGTCACCGCCTGTAGCGTCCGCTGCAGCTTGGTCTGGCCGCTTGATGTTGAAGCGTGCCATAAGGTCGGAAGTAGTGAACTTCTTCTTCACCTTCATCTGATGCGCCAGTGCCTGCTGGCGAGCCAATCGCTGTGTTTCGCGCTCCATATCCAGTAGTGCTTTCTTGCTCGCTTTGCGGGTTGGTCGGGCAGCGTCTGACATGATCTTCTCTATCTCTGGGTTTGCCGCAATCTCATCGTCGTCCAGCTCGCCTTCTGGGAGATCAGAAGATGCGTGAGCAGACTGGGAACGCTGCCGTTTCCTCGAAGCCTGCTTCTTCCGCTCTTCTGCTTCCTGGCGCAGACGCTCCTCACGCTTCTTCGCAACAAGCTGAGCGAGCTTCTCTTTGCTGCCGAATGGGTTGCTCGGGAGCTCCTCCTCATCACTATCCACCTGTCGACCAGACTTCGCCGGGCTGACAAACAAGCCGACGCTTTTCGCGCTGCCGAGAGGTGACCCAGACATCTCTCGTATTGGCATCCTAGGTCTCATCGGAGTTGCTGAGTAGAGCTCATCTTCGCTGTTGGCTTCTTGTGCTGTGTTCGCGTGTTGCTGCTTCGGCGGCGACGAACTTCGGTGCGCCGTTGGACTAGGTGAATCGCGTCCAAGACCCAGCATGCGCCTGGCTGCTTGGCCTTGTGGGCGTCTAATGGGGCCGTTCAGATCATCGTCGTCATCAGACGCGGTTTCCGAATCATCCTGGAATGGGCCTGCGTTGGCTTTGGTAACCTTTCTTCGTGGCGACGCATCTCCAGCACGTCCTGCGGTAGTCGTAACATCATGGAACCCTCCAGCCGCGGATTTCTGCTTTTCTGCGGCGGGGGCTCTCTGTGGTGGTGATGGTGTAGGCGCGTTGTCGATATCTGCAAGCATCTTCGCCACCTTCGAACGCGGCGTGAGCTCTTCTGCCGCTGGCGAGCCGGCCGCCATGGGTGATGTTGAGCCGTCCATTGTGGCTCAGGACGAATGATAAAGCTATCGCGTGGTAAACATGAAGCCTGAGTATGTGGGCGTTGTCCAGGGCAGTCTAAAGCTATCCTGGAATTCGTAGGTTGATCCCAGATGGATGTAAGACTCCGGAGTACCGTGGCAGCTTCTACACTCTGCGAAGGGCGTAGCAGTCGAGGAATATGTGTCAATGTTGGCGTGGATGTTTCGATTGAAGAAGTCGCGTCGCGGGTAACGCGAAGAAGCACGCTAAGAAAGTGCCCAATGCCGATCCGGAAATATTCCGCCCAAAACTTGAGAGATGAACGGGTTGCGGAGCACCTCCAGCACTCCCGAGCTCTACATACCACGCCATTAGATCTCTCGCAACATATGCCATGCTTAGAGGAAGTTCATGCAGTGCCATGCTTCTCTCCGCACGCGCTTTAGATCAGCTCTCCTCCGACGCCGAGCTTATACCACCCTACACAGTCCAGCGCCGCGATACCTCAGCCGACCGGAGCGAACTTTCAGAAAGGGAGAGCGATTGCTTGTTCTCGGATGTCTCAGTATTGGAGGAGTGTCGGGATGGAATCAGAGGAGGCTCAATGCGAATACGGCGGCTGTCGAGCAGTTGCCGATTCCTAGCGAAAGCGATCGAGCAAGATACGCAGCTGGAGGACGAGGACGAGGAGAGTACGCGGGAGGTACTGAGCATGGTGAGGTCGGTGGGCCAAGCAGTGCAAGGGAAGAAAGCGGAAGGTTGTATAGCGCCCGCGCTGCAGAAGATGTGCTGGGCGGCGGTGGAGAGTATCAAGCTCCAGGGTTTCAGCGGGAACAGGCAGGCATTGATGGCGATCACGATGATATGCGCCGTGATGATGGTGCACATGGACGAAGTGCTGGATATCTGCGAGGAGGACGATCAAGCGCGGGACCGGAGCCGGACAATGCAAAGGGAGAGATGGCTCAGGATGAAAGCGCGGCAGCAATTCAGACTCCGCTGCGCATCCAAAGGATGCTCGTCCGTCCCGAACAAGCGGCGAGACTCGCTGAACAGCAAGAGCAGCACCGTCAAGAGCGCGAAAGTGCAGAAAGCCGCGCCTTCGAGACGGCGATTGCTGAGGCTGGGAAGCGTGAACGTGATGGGAAGCGCCAGGCGGACTACCAACCCGGGATGAGAGAGCAGCCTTCTGACTTCTCAGTGAGATACTTTGCTCAGGCGGCATGGAAGACACGTCAGCAGGCGGATAAGCAAGGTAAACGGCAGAAGATTCATGCGGAGCGGCACCCGTATAAGAGGGGCTGGTCTGATGATGTCTGGCTCGAGGATGTCCTAACGGATCTAAGCAATGCGTCGCCGAAGAATGCAGTGTACACAAAGAAGATGGAGACGTTCCGCCTACCCGACGGCGTGCGCGCAGTGTTCAAAGGCAATCTCGGAGAAGCATTGTTGGAGATCCTCCTACGTACCGGCAGCCATTTACAGATCTTGCCCATGAGGAGGGATAGCGCCCTCGAAATCGCCGACACAGAGGACTCGGATGGACCAGGCTTCCAAGCGCTGACTTTATACGGCACACCCCATGAGAATGCGGCAGCGATTGACCTCGTGCCGGAGATGATGCACGCCATGAACGAACGCGATGCAGGTAGTAGTCGGGATATGAGAGACTACAACCTTACTAGCGAGGCCACGGATCGATTTGGGTCCCTAGTGGGAGAAGCCGATGGAGAGTCTACGGGCTTAGGAGACCGTGGCGACCGTGTCGAGGATAGCACGGATGTCGATTACTGGAGTGAGCAGGACGAGGACACACAGCCGCTCGATGACAGTCAGGCTGCGCAGCCCGACGTACCGGACCTACCAGAACAGGAGCAAGAAGAGCGACCATCATCTCGCGACGCCAGCGGAAAGGTGCCCTTGAAAGCTTATTGGCATCGCTCCAGTAGACCACTAGCATCTTTCCTCCGACCTGCTTCACCAAAAGCTGACAGCACGAAACTGCATTTCCGACGACCGGAACAGTGGAATACAATAGTCTTCGCCGACTATGTCGATGCTCTTACAACCCTCCCGCCTCGCCTTGTCGCTCGGCGAGCCAGGGCGGGCTCTCGCATACCTACAGACTCCCAAGAAGGCACCACCAAAGCGCAAGTCACCACCGAACTCCTCTCCATCTTCTCCGACGCAGCCGCCTCAACAATTATTAGCAGTGAAGCCGTAACCCTAGCTATCCGCTTCTTCGTTAAGCATAGCGATCTCGCCTCCCTGCGCCAGCTTCTGGCCTCTCTCAACGACAATAGCAGTTACGGACTGACGGCAAGTAACTTCGACATCCTTCTCACGGCCGCTGCTACGAACGAAGACGCGCATAATTTCCGGCTCTGGCTGAGAAACATGTTGCGGAAAGGCGTACAACCTACTTGGCGGACTTGGACTGCGCTGTATCAACTAACGTGCAGACGTTACGCTAGTACAGGAGCACCTATGAGGGTATTGAAGGTGATGCAGGAGAAGGGCGTGTTGTCCAACGTTCTGGCGCTAAGGCAGGTTGTGGAGAACGGTGTCGAGAACGACATTACTGCTTTCCTTAACACTGGTGGTGAACAGGCGAAACTCGAGTCTTTCATCGAAATGTACGATGAGCGGTACCAGCTGCCAGAGGGCCATGAGATCTACAATACAGCCCACAAACTCGCGCCCCACCACCGTTTTTGGCTCACAGTTTCCGTAGCCAATATCCTCTGCAAAGCCCTGCTTTCCCGTGGCCGCACCCAAGACGCTAAGACCGTTGTCCAACTCCTCGAATCCAGCGGCGACACCATCAACGTCGCGACAATTAATACTTTCCTCTCCGCCGCCCATCGAGCCCGGGACGCCGGTTTCGCTGTTGAGGTCCTCAAATTCTTCTCTCCTTCTCTGAGTAGGAGTGGGGGGTACAGGAAGCCGGTGAAGTTGGATCAGAGGAGTTATACCATGCTCTTCAATCTTGCGTGGAAGTGGGGAGGACTGAATATACTGAGAGTGATTTGGCGGTATGCTGTTTGCGCTGGAGAGGTTAGTTGGGAGATGGAGAAGAGGGTTAGGGAGAGTTTGCTTGTTTATGTTCCTGCGCCTGGGGGTGTTGGGAAGAGGAGGAAGAGGGAGGTGGAGGAGGAGAGGAGGAAGGAGGAGATTCAGGGGAGTAGGGGGAGTGATAGGACGAAGGTTTTGGCGGAGCAGGAGCAGGAGGACAGCGGGAGGAAGTTAGCACGGAGCGACCTCTTCTTTGGATGGGCGGGGAAGTTTGTGGTGGGTGTGCAGGATGATCTTTTGGGAGCTTGGGAAGAGATGCCGGTTGCGCTCCATTCTGGTGGAAGTAATGGAGAGATCGAGACAGACTCCGGTTACGTCTCCGATGCCTCCTCCGTCGAGCAGCTAACGAGCGCTCCTCCATCTTTCTCAGATGTCCTCGCCGACCCCTTTGATCAGCAAGCTTGGCGCCTCACGGACCACGAAGAACGGATCTTAGCCCTCGCCTCTCAACCCCGTCAACAATCCACCCCCCACAGCCCCAAACCAGAGAATCCGGAGAATCCGGAGAACCCGGACGAAGCCAAACTTACGCACCACCGCCTCCGCCACTCCTCCCTCAAAAATCTCCTCCAGACCGATTTACAAGAAACTTTATCCCTTCGCCCACGCTTCCCGTTGCCGGTTGTGCTAGAGAAGGCTTGGCAGAAGGATATGAGGTGGAAGGAGAGGGGGTTGGGGGTCTGGAATGAGGGGCTTGAGGGGGTGATGCATGAGGGTGTTGGTGAAGAGGAAAGGGCGAGGGAGTTTGGGGAGGTGTTTAGGGAGTGTTTGGAGCATGGGGTTAGGGTGCCTGTTTCCATTGGGGATGGGGTGGGGTAGGGAGGTCCCTGAGAAGGGAGAGTTGGCTCCGTGTCCCGGTCCCCGGATGAGCCTTGTTTGAATTGATGGTCTGTCGAGTATGGACATGCATAGCGATGGCGTTTGCGAAGCTTGACGAAGCAGGAATCTGCTTACATCCGTGATGGCGGAGGCCGGGTGTAGATATGTACAGATAAGATACGTGTATAGTACCTCACTGCTCTGTATAATCTACAGTACACTTCTTTTCCCTCCCATTTCCAGGCAACCACTCGGCAAACGCACTTTAGGAATGTCAGTCTTCAACCACTTCCCCTTCTCCGCCAGTAAAGCAGGATCGTCCATCTTCCCTCCCTGGCTCCGACCCCACGACAGAATGTCCTCGGCATGCGCTATCTTGCCTTTCATGGTCAGACAACTCCACGTGGAGTCTTCTTCCCACTCTGGCAGAACCTTCCCACCCTCGTGGACAATAAGCTTCCCTCTCGCGCCGCAGGTGACGCAACCTATCCTATTCTCCTCCCCAGAATCACTATCATGAAACAGCTCGATGGCGTTGAGATGGCAATACGGACAAGCCCCCGGATCCGAAGGACCCAGGTATGCTGCCTCGTCGTAGGATTTGCCTAGCTGACTTACCACTCTCTCGCTCAGCGTCCTCGCTCGCTCCAGGAGCTCGGGCTGGAGTAATACGGATCCGGCATCCAGGCAACTCTTCCCGATGAACTGGTCTACGAGTTTGGCGTGGAGGGAGTAGAAGAGGAGGTGTAAGCTCGGTAACGCCTGGCTGAATTGATCAGGAGTGGTGGAGCCTCCGGTGATCATGAAGCCTAGGACTCGAGGTTTTAGGAGTCGAGGGTCGCATTTGAAGTCCGCGAAGGCTGGGTCGCCAGCTCTCTGCTTCTCGAGTGCTTTAGCCGCGAACCCGGCGTCGAGGAATGGTCCGCCTACGCGGTCCATGAGAACCTTCAGGAAACCGGGGGGTTGGTGGGAGTACGTTGCGCTGGAGATTATGATGGCATCGGAGTCGAGGATGGCGTTCAGAGCCGCGGCGCGGTCGTCGGTAGCGTCTGTGTTGGATGATGCTCCAGACATAGGGCTCAAGTTCGTGCCCTGGGAGATGTCCATTGTTCCGTCCAAAGGCTTGGGGTTACGGGGTGTGACTATTGATGGGACGTGGAGCCATGATGTCGTTACCGCCGAGTCCAGTGATTGGGCGTGGTTTAAGGCGATTTTGAGGAGGATCTCCGAGTTGCCTGATCGTTGGCCGTTGCAGAGGCCTAGGATGTGCATGGTGAATGGCTCAATTGCAGTAGGGGGAGTTGTCGTAGATAATGAGAAAGATCAGAAGGTCAGAAGACTTACATGAAGCCTTGTGGCCAGCTCTCCCGCTGTTGACTACCGTACTGTGCATGCACGGAGTCAATTCGTACTGATAGAGCAGCCTGTCTTCGGCAGAGAGGAGGTAGTCAAGGGAAGATCCCCCACCGGAAGACCTTGGTGAGGTGTTGCCGGGATGATTGATAGGACACGCGGCGGGGACGCACGTGTTTCATCGCGGCAGCACCTCATCGAAGTTTCATATCCGATTGCACCTGCGTTCAGTAAGTACATGTCGAACGACATCCGGGGTCTCGAGACGCCTACAGATAGCAAAGACAGGAGTGTTAATGCTGAAGTGAGCGAAGTCTCGGAGGTCTCGGAGGTCTCGGAGATAAGGTAGCAACCGAAAAGGTTAGGCACGTTCCGCACTTCCGACGGCCCCTGTCAGTTTTGACATGACTCGATGAGACTTTCGATTCTTACATGCAGCAACATGTCGTTACAAGCTGTTGTCTAATGGCCTGATCACCTCGCTACACTTTGCAGTACCAACGTTGGCTCTTCTCAATTCATGAACCGCATCTCCCATCACCGCCGGACTAGTTTTCAGCCTTTGGCGGAGGGTACTTCTTGCGCCATATCCCTCCACGCCATTGCGTCAAGACCACGCCGACGATGAAAGCAACACCGAGTATCATTGCTTGACAGCCGAATGATACACCTGGTCCAGATGTGGCAATCCATTTGAGTTGGAAATAGACGACACAGAAGCCACCGGTGGTCCTAATTCTCGTCAGCAGTGTTTCTCAGTCAGGGAATCATAGAAAGACTTACCGCCACATGTTGATGATTGCGGCAACCAACGAAGCATGGTTTGGGAAGCTGTCCAGGCAGTACGCGGAGACGGCAGTCGTGGCCGCAATCATGGCAAAAGCGATGAAGGACCACGCAACCAGAAGTGCCATCCAGTGCAGAGTGTGCTGAAGCGCCTGGCCGTACAGTATCAAGCCGATGAAGCCAATCAGAGTCGGCGCATATGTACCCCAGAGCCTGTTCTCCAGGACATACACACCGTTGTGCTTCCGGATATAGCGAGCGCAGAGCCAGTCGTTGAACCAATGGCCCCAGAATTCGCCTATGACAGCTCCAATCATCGGTGCAATCCACGAGCAAGCCTCTGCCGCAGGACTGAAGGAGTACGGAGGTGGCACTACCAGCTGCGAGATGGTGGTGTTCACTCCGATGACCCAGGCGATTAGGACCATCACGTACACCACAGTCAGGAGGAAGAT
This sequence comes from Neocatenulostroma microsporum, assembly GCA_022814695.1. NCBI lineage: Eukaryota > Fungi > Ascomycota > Dothideomycetes > Mycosphaerellales > Teratosphaeriaceae > Neocatenulostroma > Neocatenulostroma microsporum. The sequence goes on from JAKLLW010000225.1 coordinate 23,465, forward strand.
CTGAGGCCGAATTTGAATGCCGAGGATATCCTTGATCACCTGTAATGGTGAACGCGTATCAGCACTTACTCGTTTCTCGCCACATACACATGCTTGCTTACCGTCCACAGTCCCGGCCGACCTTTGAGTTGTGCCCCAGTAATCCCCAGGATGAGCTTTGCTCTACCGATAAGTCCCATCTCTTTCGGCTGCGGGTTGCTGCGATCGTACAGCGTTTCATCGCCAAGAAAGATGACCATCAGTGTGGAGACTCCGTGCAGGCCAGCGAGCACTCCATAGTCTGCACGCCAATTGACTGCGGTGATCAGCCAAGCCGCAACGAACGGACCCAAGAATGGACCTCCGAGGAGGCAGAAGACCCTGCAAAGCCGACTGTCAGCGAAACCAGCTGTGATCAAGTCTCCGTCGTCATGTTCTGGACCACATACCAAATGTTCACACGACGAGTGCGATCATGGAAGAAGAACATGTCGTGAACGACGCTCAATCCCACGACCTGCGGGGCAGTATTGACGAAGCCTTGCAGTGCACGGAAGGCTGTGAAGCACGCATAATTTGGACTCACAGCTGCTGCCATGACCATGAGCGCACATAGGAATTGAGACCAGAACAAAACCGGAAGCCTGCCGAATCTTTGTACCAGAGGGACAGCCAGGACGCCTCCCGGACCCTGCAGGAACAGCGCACCGCTGATGGAGTTCGCTACTGCCGGAACACTCATGTTGAAAGTCGGAGCTTGCGCTTGGAAAAGGACTGAACCATAGGTCATGCCGAAGTCGGTGAGCTGGTTGCCATTAGCAAGGTTTTCGGAGCTAGATGCTGTGATGCCTGTACCAGTGAGGCGAAGATCAGGGACGAAAGCACCAAATGCTTCTTCGCCCAAGACCAATTGAGTGGATCTAGATATCTACTAATCAGTATCAGAATCTCTGTTGCACGCGAGGCTCGCTAGCATACCATTGGGATCGTCGGACGGTTGCGGGATAAGGACTGTCTTTCCGTCTTTTGCCAGCTTAAGGTTGTCAGAGTCGGAGAGCTTGAGCACCTGCAAGTCACCCAACCCTTCGGCATACCGGTCACCTTCGAGAGCGTGCGAGGCCGTGAGAGGACCGGCCTTCTCAGCGTCGTACTTCTCGCCATCGAACTGGGGCGTGGGAGGAGGCGACATGGCTGCAAGTGAGACAGGGAGCTGACGGGTAGGATAGAAGGAAGAGAACGTGGGCAGCACTTCAAGAAGACGTCTAGGAGACCTTACTGATCGTCTCCATTTCGGCAGAGAGTCGCCATATGGACTAACGCATGGCCAGGAATTCATCATTGATGCACTGCGAGTACGACCCCCATACGCTAGATTGTGCGACTTTGCGGCACAGCTGCTGCAGCTCCAACCCTGCTGCCGTCAAGCCACGACTCATTGGGGATGCAAAGACCGTCGCTAGCCTTTCGCTTGGCGCCAGACGGAAGCGGCAGAAGGAAGCTTCTCGCATTAGCCGACATTAGCGTTCGGGGAGTGCTTCCTAGTCTTGCTAAGATCGCTGGGCACAGAACACACTTGTTCAAGGGTCCTTCTTATTACAACATCACGTTGGACTAGTTACACCTGCAACTTGCCTACGCTTCGACTCTGGGGAACATCCTTTCTGCTGGCTGGGACGCCACTGGTCAATGCGAGCTTAATAGTCTCGCAAAACACAAACTCCAGGTCTTTGCTTTTCGCAACGCGAAAGAGAGGTGTCGTTGTCGCATCCCACGCCCTTGGCTTGCGGTACGCTACCATACTGTCGGAATTCAAGAGCTGCGCTGCAAGCCCCGCGAAGGAATGGGGTGGACTCACCAACCAAACAATGCTCGGAGATTGTGTCCAACACCCCCATCGCTCATAGGTGCGGATAGCTTTCTCTCTGGAGTTCGCAATCTGGACCTCGCACGAGGCTGGGCGCGATACCGCGGGAAGCTCGTGCTGCTGACAATAATGTCACGTACTTTTGACCGTCCCTGCGCAAGAGGCGCTTTCGACTGGACGATACCGTTACGTACCTGCTCGTGCTTGATGATCCTCTGTGTCTGTGCCGTGGTGGAGGGGATCAGGTACGGATTCAGTCAACGGGCTTGTTCGCTGGCGTCTTCAGCCTTTGGCGCTGTACTCCCGGTGACACGACATCATTCCACCTCCTCCAGATAACTAGTTTGTACGACACGCCTTGCTGGTGCACCATACCAAGGACTATCGTAATGTCGACGCCGTCGACGGACGCCCATGCAGACGATGGCAGAGCATTAGTCATTCTGGGTTGGTGTTTGCTCGCCGTCTCCACAGCTGCCATTGCTCTACGACTGCACGTCCGAGCGACACGTATTCGACGAGTGGCAGCAGATGATTATCTGATGATTGCGTCCTGAGTGAGTTGAGACCCACAGCTAGTGGGAATATCGACTGACAACATCACCAGCTCTCTGAATTGCTGCACATGGTGTTCATCACACTTGCCTGGACTCATGGACTTGGAAGGCACTTTGCAACACTCACACCGGTGCAACAGCAAGCCACGCTCAGATACACCGTAGTATTGGTCGAGCTGTTTGCCGTCATCACTTGCATGTTCGGGAGACTGTCTTTTGCGACCTTCTTGCTGTTCATCATCGGCCCAACGGACTTACAGCAGCGGTACACACTGTGGTCCGTGATAGCTGTGCAGATCATCATCAACCTGATCGTTGTCGTCCAGATATATGCGCAGTGTGGCACACACGTCACTGCGCTATGGAACTATGCAATAGCAGCCACTGCGCACTGCCAAAGCCCAGCTGTGGAGACAATCATCGGATACGTTCAAAGCGGTCTCAACAGTCTTTGCGACACCACCTTAACGATTCTGCCGGCGAAGATCTTGTGGAACCTGAACATGCCGTTGGGCCAGAAGGTCGGACTAGGCGCTATGCTCACGTTGAGCATCTTGTAAGTTGTTTTCGCTGTAATGAGGAGTTGATCGTTGTACTGACCTGTAGAAGTGCGTTTGGGGCTTCTCTTGCGAAGGCTGTGCAGATTCAGAATCTCAGTCAAAAGAATGACTCCACGTGGTACATGGTGAGCCTGCAAACGTGGGTTTGTGTCGAGAACAACGTCGTCATGATCGCTGCGACGATTCCAACACTACGCCCTCTCATGCGAAACCGCGGCGGAACAACGTCTGGTGGTACGCCGCAGCCTTACAACTCTGGCCAGATCGGCGAGCGGAAGGGGTATGCGAACGGCTCGCACGACCCCAGCTGCCCAGCGCGGCATTGGTGCCAAGCTGTATGGCGTAGGATGCGTTGTGTAGTGCGAAGTACTGCACGAGCATATGCAAGCCACTCACGCTGGTGTAGCCTCCGAGCTTGCAGGAACAAGCCTGATGGCCGACCAGCAAACGAACGATCGCCAGGGGCGCAGGCATCTCGTGTCTAGAGGGTAATACCAAGTCCCACAGCCGAAGCGGTCAACCACATCTAGCTAGCCATCCCGGGACCCAGAACAGAGACTCATAGACTTTCAGGGTTTCAGCAGGCCGAGCCTTGGTGACACGAGGCAGTCGTGCAGGTCGAGCTCGGCCATGGCAGTCAACATGTTCTCGCAAGAGGTTCAAAGGCAGCGCTTCGAGCGCGTCTGAGCCATCATACAAGGCCTTGGACCTACTCAGGCTATCCGCTTCGCAAAAAACCAGGAAGAGAGCCGCAGTCTTCCTTCTCTGCGTCCCGTTCTTCGATTTCGCTCCTGGTCTCGTACATCACATGGACATCCGTTGTCTTTGTGATTATATCAGGAGCGGTGGGTATGGATTGCAGGATATACTCCTCGCTGTCTCCGTCTGCATGTTGTCTGTCCGAACGAATGTGGTCCTGCCTCCTGCTATATGGGCCTGAAGCACAGAAGTAAGTGGGTGGTGTGCGATAGGCAGCCAGGAATGGCCAGGTTTGCGCTGGTCCGCTGGACCATTGGCCCGACTGCAGATGCGGCTTGAATTGCCTCCCAAAGTCACAGTCAGGACGTTTCAAGGCTCGCCCAACGGCATCTCCTGCAGATAAAGCGTACGACTGCGTAGTGGCGTAGCCCGCGTTGTGAGAGTCTCGCAGATGTGTAGATAGGCTACTCAAGGTTCGCTCGCACCGTTTGGCGGCCCACTCAGACCCGCCGTGCGCAAAAGCGCTCGGGATGTGGGCCCAGCAGGCTTCCAAGACATCCCACTCCACGATTCCTCCTAGTCCCGGACGTGTTCTTGGAGCTCTTCCATGCGTTGTAACTTTCTCCGCGCTCGACCTCCCTGGGTAACCCTCGATGCAGCTATTTGCCACCACACTGCCTATCTAGGTACTCTAGCCTTGACCGAGCCTCGTTCCTGCAGACAGAGCTCGAGCTCCTGCAGCTAGCCTTGCAGTCTGACCAGAGCGGAGGCTCTAAGTAGGCAGCTTTCTCTTCTTCGAGGGCTCTTTGCTCTCAAGGTACCTCAGTATACTCCAGTCGCTCTCCCTCTATAACTGTACGAAGCGTGGCCAGCTCGCACAGCATGGCGCAAGCCAACGGCGAGGCTGCTTCCGTCTCCTCCCTTCTTTCACGTATGCAAGATGTAGCCAAGTCCTCGAAAGACGTCGAGAACGACGAGGCTGCGCGAGCATCGCTACTCCAACTATCGCGAGAACTCACAGCCTCTCTAGAACAGCCAGATGAAGTGGTGTCGCTCGTCGCCTTCTCTGTATGCTCGCGATCCAGCACTCGTGTCGGCAAGATGGTCTCTGACAACCTTAGGGCGGCCGCAATATGTGCGTCCGGATAGCAGACGATCTCAAGCTTTTCGACCTGCTCGCTGAGCAATCACCGCGAACGATAGATGAGCTAGCAGATAGCTCGGGCGCAGAAGCAGGTCTCATCGCTCGTCTTTTCCGCACACTGGTCGGTATGGGTTTCGTGAAGCAAGTCGACAAGACACACTTCGCTGCAACGCCTGTGAGCAAGCAGATGACCATGCCGAGCGTGCGAGCGGGTGTGAAGTTCTTGTGAGTGCATCGATGCCGTCTTCCCAGCCACAAGAGCACAAAGCTGATAGTGGCGTGTGCAGCTACGACCAAGGTTACCCAATCCTCAATCATGCTCCGGCATACTTCAAATCCAACGGCTACAAGCTTCCACGTAGTATGGTTGACGGACCCTTCCAGTATGCCCACAGCACAAGCGATAGCTGCTACGAGTACTGGTCCAAGCAGCCGGGAGTCATGGAGAACTTCAATACGTTCATGCAAGGCCTATTTGGCACGCCGATGCGGTTGGGTTGGACTGATTGGTTCCCCGTCAAAGACGTCTGTCTGGACGGCTTCGACGAGACCAAGGGTAGCGAGTACAGCTTCGTAGACGTTGGAGGCGGAAAAGGCCACGAAGCCGAGCTGGTGCTAAAGAAATATCCCGAAGTGAAGGGCAAGTTTGTGGTAGAAGACTTACCATTCGTGATCGATGATATAACGGATCTGGATAAGAGGATCGAAAAGTTACCGCACGACTTTACCAAGCCGCAGCCCATCAAAGGCGCCCGAACATACTTCCTGCAGAATATTCTGCACAATTGGGCATCGCCCGTTGGCCACACCATCTTGACACAGCTGAAGGAGGTCATGATACCAGGCTACAGCAAGCTGATCATCGGAAACATCATATTCCCGGACGAGAACGTACCGCTTAGGAACAGCGGGCTGGACATAGCTATGCTCTTCCTGCATTCTGGCAGTCAGCGCACTGAGAGCGAGTGGCGAGAGCTGGTCGAGAACGCAGGACTGAAAGTGGTGAAAGTATGGAATCCGCCAGGAGATGGTGATGGTATCATAGAGGTCGAGAAGCCTTGATGCAGGGCTAGAGACAGTCGAATACATTTCCGATCAATATATACATCATCCTTCGACTTCGGGCATGTGGTATTGCCTCCTAGCACTACCAGGTGCGGCCAGGATGGGGAAGAGGACAGCCCGAAACCCCAGGACCACTCTTCATGATTAGCATGGCAGAACATTTCACATGGTACACCATCTGCTGCTCGAAGTGCATTCCGGCTTTCTGCGGACTCTCATGGGTCGTATATTCACAAATTGTGCGCTCCGATGAAAAGCAGTGAATGTGGGCGAGATACATCAATGGCAAGATGAACTCTTCTCCAAATTGCCAGCAGAGAGGACTCCTTGTTCGAGCATCGTCGCCAGGTAACCTCCATGGTATCCTCGAACATTCTGCTGAGGACTCTTTCGCTGGCTGGCGATTCCGGCGAGACGTTTGCTTGCATGATCGCGTTAAGTCAGATCTTGCAAGCTTTTGTCGTCGGTAAGATGCCAGGGATGCCGGTATGGGTCTTGGGCATATCCTCGGTATTCAACTTCCTGAACAAGCTATACCTCCTGATGATAATAGCCCTTGAGCATATCCTCGGTATTCAACTTCCTGAACAAGCCATGCCTCCTAATTGTCTTGACCGGTCAACAGCTCGCGAAGCGTTGATGGGCCGCCCGGTGAGCTTGGAAAGCATTCGTAAGCGATGCAGCGACGTCTGGAGCCAGGATTCGTGTAGTGCATACAACGATTTGTCGAGTAGGCCGAGGCATGAGAGCGAGCTCTTCAGATTCTGCAAGAGTGTTGATGAAGAAGAGTACACAATCTCAATTGTTGGTGAGAAGTGAGAACGAGAACGAAAACGGGGGCTGCGTTTGTAAGCAAGACGCCAATTTCGGTCTTTTTTCGCCCATCTCGTCCACCTCGCGGTCCTTGCCACGTCAACCAAAATCTCTGATATCGAAGAACAGCGAGCTTGACGTAATCCGCACTGCTGCCGAGATCCCAGATTTAGCAAGCACGCGGCAGATGCATGCTCAACGTTGTTGAAACGGGGCCAGGACCGAAGTTGCCACAGCGCCCAAGCCTGGTGGTACCTCCTATCGCGGGCACGCCTTGAAGCTGATACGCTCTCAAACAGCAGCGCACGTCTCAATGGCATCTTCTCGAACCATCTTAGTCAGTCAATCTCGAAGCTAGGAACGTAGCGGTGATGAGTAAGTGTTTACTGTGGGCTTTCACCCTGAGACTGGACGCAAGGCTGCAGGCAAGCCGAACGTCATTGCTGTATCACAATCTGCTAGGAGGTATAAAGCCTCTTGACTTCCGGCCTTTCCTACACTGCAATATTCTCTTACCACAAACACTACAAACACTACGAACGACAGTACCTTCGCCAACCATCAAGAACTCCTGACACAGCACAATCACAATGCCTTCCTTCACCGTTTTCAAGGGCACTCAAGATGGCTCCATCAAGCAGGCCGAGACGAAGAAGCCGGAATTGAAGGGCGACCAGGTTCTACTCAAGGTCACCGCCTCTGGCCTATGTGGCACTGGTGCGTCTCCGTTAGACCTCGAGCCATGCAAAAAATAGCATGCTAACCTACTACGAATAGATCTTCACTACCGCACAACCGACATGGCTCTCGGCCACGAAGGCGTCGGGATCGTTGAGGAGACTGGACCTCAAACCAAGTACCTCAAGAAAGGCGACCGTGTCGGCTGGGGCTACGAACATGACTGCTGCGGTCACTGCCAGCAATGCCTGAGGGGTAACGAGACCTTTTGCCCTGAACGCGCCATGTACGGAATGGCAGACCTGGACCAAGGCAGCTTTGCACACGGTGCAGTCTGGCGCGAAGCTTTCTTGTTCCCAATCCCGGATGGATTGAGCGATGAGGCTGCTGCGCCATTGCAGTGCGGCGGTGCGACAGTGTTCAATGCGCTGCACATGTACAACACTCAGCCTACTGAGACAGTTGGCATCTTGGGCGTTGGTGGTCTCGGTAAGTTTCAACACCCCACTCATCATCGTTGACCAACGACTAACCCTTTACACAGGCCACCTTGCCATTCAGTTTGCGGCTAAGATGGGCTGTCACGTCACCGTCCTTTCCGGCTCTGACAGGAAGAAAGATGAAGCCATGAAGCTCGGCGCACACGAGTTCATCGCAACCAAGGACCAGAAGGAGTTGAAGGTCAACAAGCCACTAGACCGCCTGCTCGTCACGACCTCTGTCCAGCCGGACTGGAACCTCCTCATGCCAATCCTAGCACCCGGCGCTACAATATACCCCCTCACTGTGGCAGACGGTGACTTCACGATCCCCTACATGCCTTTCCTCTTGAACGGCATTACCGTCCAGGCCTCCCTTGTAGCCTCGCGGTACATCCAGCAGCGCATGCTTGACTTCGCCGCTCTGCACAAGATCGCGCCGATTATCGAGAAGTTCCCCATGACCAAGGAGGGCGTCGAGCAAGCGATGAAGAAGCTCGAGGACGGCGAGATGCGGTACCGTGCTGTGCTCATCCCGCAGTAGACGCTGGCTCTTCCATGTAACATTACTTGATCGCTTCAGCGTAGCATAGCGCGGTACAGTGGTGGATACTCCAATGGATTGGATTCGAAACAGCTTTCAATTCGCTCAGAGAAATAGGTGCTATTTCTCAGTGACTCAACCATACTCGCAGCCCAATTCATTTCCGCTCAATAGCAGGTATGAACCCACTATGCCTCCTCACCTTCCCCTCTTCCTTCCCATCTCGCTTCTTCTTCTCAACATTTTTACTAGGAGTACTACGATTTGGAGTTATCCGCGCGAAATTCCTCACCCGCGCCGCCTGTGCACTCGGCGTACGTGGGACTTCTCTAGGTACTGCTACCCGAGGCGCAATAGTTGTTCCACGGGAAGGAGCGCTCATCCACATATCATCCATCGCATCTTCTTGAGCCGGCGGCTGGGTGTCGAAGGTGCGAGTAGTGGTGACGGTCGTAGTTGTGGTGGTGCCGCGAGACTGAGAGGAAGCAGCGATTGCTCGCCGAGGGCGCGCTTCGCTACGCTGAGCTGTACTACTCCCTCTCTCAGCGCCCCGTTCGTCAGTAGCGAGACCAGCTGTCAACGAAGAATCCCTTGCTCGACGTTCCGATCGAGCAAGTGCTAAGGAAAGTTCCGCCGTAACCGACCTAGGGGTAGTCACTGGAGGTACAGCAGGCAACCGGTGCAACCGTGAAGTCAACCGCTCCCGCCCAGCGTTCTGCGCACTTTCAGAGCTCCGGTCATCAGCAGCTACAGCAGCTGGAGAAGACCCTTCGCCATCGTTCCTCGCGCGACGTAGTTCCGATCTAGCGAGCGCCCTCGAAACTTCCGACGCAGTCGAGTTCGGGACTGCTGGAGGCGGCAAGGAAGTCGGCGTAGAGATCCCCGATAGCTGTATAATCTCCGTAGTGGTCGCCTCGACGAACTCAGGCAAGGCCTCTGGACTTCTCACCCGCGGCGCCGCCGGCAACACGAAAGTCCGCGTCCCCCCAGCAGTGAAAAACTCCGAAGGACGAGCCTCTTCTATAGTAGGAATCCTAGGCGGGCGCTCGTAATACCGCAAACAAATCCCCAGCAAACTGCCTAAACTCAATTTCGGCTCCTCAGCAGACACGGGCACATCCAAGATCTGCCTCGCTTCTTGATCAATAACCCTCCATTTTTCCTTCTCAATATCTTTCCTACTCAGCTCTATCACCATGACGAGGATCTTGTCCGCGGTCCTAGCTTCGGGGGAGGGGTCACCGGGTTTGTAGCCGATGTAGAAGAGTCCCCGACGGTTATGGGGGCCGTCTAGACGATGTTTTCGGGTGAGGGATTCAGCTGCGTTTTTGACGCTTATGCCTGTGTCGAAGTAGTGGTGCTTGCATGAGAGAGGGTCGAGGTGCGGCGTCAGTGAGAAGTGAGGTGGGATTTGGGGCAGGGAGTCGTAGGCGTCGGGGGAGGGGCGCGTGGGTGGACACATGGTGTGGTGGTGGTGGTGGTGGTTTCCTGTGTCTCTTCACCAACGTCGTAGAGACCGAAATGGGCCTGCTCAGGCGAAGGTGTTGGGGTGCAAGGCCGGCCAGCCAGCCAGCCATGCTGTGTTGTAAAGCGCATGTGAAAGGTATACTGCTCATCATAGCTTCATTCTGGAACCTTGTGCTGAAGCTTCCACGCTGTCGGTATCGCAAGGATGTTTGGTAAGCCTGAGGCCTTCAGGAGCCGGGTGTTTTGGTTTGACCTTCGAGATTGATATATATACATAGCGTTGTATATCTAGCTGGACATGGTCGTAGTCGAGTATTACACCGTACTATACCCGTTCCAGAGGCGAGATCGCTCGTTCGCATTGAGGGGGGTATATGACTGCTTTTCTGGCCCCCTTCAGCTATTCTTCCTCGCCTGCGCATCGAGTTCCTTCAACCTCTCAACAAGCCTCTCCCGCAAGAACGCGCTCAACCCCAATATCCCCTCCCTCGTACAAACCCGATACGTCCCACTCTCCTGATACCTCCCATGCCCATCTACAAACTTCCCCTCGCCGTCAACTTCAAGGCTACCAAGTATATCTTCAGGCCAAGCTATCCGCCCGAAATCCGGCGGCGCCCGCTGATCACTCACATGCACGAACCCGCCTCTCCCTCCTCCTCCCATACCACCTTGCGCGCTCGCTCCTCCTGCGCCGTCTCCGCCTGCTCCGCCACCGCCGCCGTAAATTTTGGGGCCGGTTTCGCCGCGTCGTTTCCTTTGTTGTTTTTGTTGAGGGAAGAACGATCCGCCGCTGCCTAGGGAGGAGCCGGCTTGGGAAGCGTGCATGGCGGCTTGGGCTTGGATTTCTGGATCGCCTGCTGCGCTCTCCGCTATGACTGTGTGGAGAAGGCGCAGGAAGTCGTGGTTTTCGGTTAGGGAGTCGGGGGTTGGTGGGATTTGAGTGGTGGTGCCGATAGCGAGGGAGGGGATTGAAGGAGTGTTGGGGAGGAGAGAAAGGAGGGTGGGTTTGGAGGGTTGAGTGTGGATATACTATAACTCGTTAGCAACCGTGTTATGTGAAGGCGCTTGCTTGTTGCGTACGATGTGTGGGTTATTTGGGAGGGTTGATATAGCTCTACGAAGCGTCGATGGGGACGTGCGAGCGATGAGCCTGGCGCATTGGAAGGGAAGCGCTGGTTTCGATGAGGCGAGTAGAGTCGCCATGATTTTGATCCTCTCGGGCTATGCCTGATGGTATGATATGCTGAAAGGCGATGGTATGCTTCAATGCATCTATGGACTTGGGAGCTTCAACTTTTGATCGATGACGTTCGGCTATCTGCACCTCGCAGGGATCACTCTGCGAGCACTGCGGATCAATGGCTCTTGGCGAAGATATGAAGACGGCGTCGAAAGTCAGTACGAAGACAAGATCCCTTCCCAGGAGCAGGTGATCTCTCGCATCGCGCTCATGTCAACCGGCCGTACAACAACAAGATCTTGATGCTTTGGTCTGCTCTGTATGAGATGTAGAGCCTCACGTGCTTACCGCGATGATCGATCAGCGATTCATATGACAGCCGCTAATGCAAGTAATTCTGAATCCAGCTTGGACCCCCCCACAAACTTCGGTACCTACTCTAGCTGGCCTCCACCTTCTCACCCATCCTTCCCCAGAAATACTCCCTGTCCTGCTCGTGTATTCCAACACCCCAAGATCGTTGTTGTTCTCACAAAGAAGTGTGTGGTCAGAAGCCCCGAAAGTGCTTGTCGAAGGAAGAAAGATCAAGGTTCAGCGTGAGGCTCAACTCTATTCGCAAGCTTGGCGTTCGTCACTTTGACCGTTTAGGAGAGAGCTGGGGTCACTGATCAGAAAGTTGTCCGTGCCGACTTGCGAAGGTCTCACAAACCCCGCCTGTTCACCAGCGACGACAATCATCGTCAGCTGGCCATACCGTACCACACCACCTACGATATTCTACAAACACTCTCGCCATCCATCAGCACGTCGACCTTACCAGCGAGTCTCCCACAAAGAAGCAGCAAGTACAGCGGAAAGTCTCCCAATCGAGAGACAGCGCAGGAAGCAAGCACGCGAACAGCACAAGATCACAAGAGCCGCGCAATCGTACAAGCAGGCCATCATTATTTGGCCAAGGGCGCCGTCAGAATTCCTGCTGAGTGCTGAAGTCCACTTTGAGCCGGTCCCACCGGCTTACATTGTATAACATATACATACGCCCTTCGTGCTTGTGCAAGATGACTTCCGCATTCGACGACGAAGACCTCTCGCTCTCCATCTCGCAAGCCCGTCGTAGTTCCAAGGACAATCGCGATGGAACGCCTCAACCTCAGCCGACACCTTCTGCGCCACAGCATTCCTCCCGCAACAGTCAGTCTTCCGCGCAGCGTAAAGAGCAGCAGAGATTGGGGCAGTACAATGTAGTCAAGACGCTGGGCGAGGGTTCTTTCGGCAAGGTGAAGCTGGCTATCCACCAAGTCTCTGGGCAGAAAGTTGCACTCAAAATCATCAGTCGTCGCAAGCTTGTCACGAGGGATATGGCAGGCCGCATCGAGCGCGAGATTCAGTATCTGCAACTCCTGCGCCACCCGCATATCATCAAGCTCTTCACGGTGATAACGACGCCCAACGAGATTATCATGGTTCTGGAGTATGCTGGGGGCGAGCTGTTCGACTACATCGTCACCAACGGCAAGATGGCCGAGGACAAAGCGCGGAAGTTCTTTCAGCAGATCGTCTGCGCGGTTGAGTACTGTCACAGACACAAGATCGTGCATCGCGATCTTAAGCCCGAGAATCTCCTGCTGGACGAGAATCTCAACGTCAAGATCGCCGACTTTGGACTAAGCAACATCATGACCGACGGTAACTTCCTCAAAACCTCCTGCGGAAGCCCGAACTACGCGGCGCCTGAAGTTATCAGCGGAAAGTTGTACGCGGGTCCGGAAGTCGATGTCTGGAGCTGCGGCGTCATTCTCTACGTCCTGCTCGTCGGCCGCTTACCCTTTGACGACGAATACATACCCGCCCTCTTTAAGAAGATCGCGCAAGGGAATTACATGACGCCCAACTACCTCTCATCGGGTGCTGTGCGGCTGATTAGGAAGATGCTGCAAGTCAACCCCGTCAATCGTATCACCGTCCCCGAGATCCGACAGGACCCTTGGTTCACCAAAGACCTCGCCGAGTACCTCCAGCCTCCGGTGGAAGAGTTCTTAGATACTGGTGTTGATTCGGCGAAGGCGATCGATCCTTATGCCCTTAGCAAGGGTAAACCGAAGCCTGTACAGGAGAAGCTGCATAATGCCGTCATCGGCAAACTTGGTAAGACCATGGGGTACGCGCCGGATGATGTGCAGGATGCGTTGCAGAGGGATGAGCCGAGCGCTATCAAGGATGCTTATTTGATTGTGAGGGAGAATCAGCTCATGAAGACCAATCCGTCGCTGGCAGCCGATCAGCCGCAGTTTATGGCGATGAGTCCGCCGGCTTACGGAACGCATATGGATCATCTTGGCGACAAACTTCGAGGAGAGTCGCCCATGACACAGTCACCGAGGACGAACCCGACGAGCAGACCACCAGCAAAACAGCCTGATATATCTCCACTGATACAGGATCGTAAGCCTAGCGATACCTCGCTCTTCCCACCCGAGGGTCGCAGTCCTGCCAGCACTATTGCTATCTTACCGAGCAGTCTGCCGGATTACCATGTCGCGTTCATGAATGGTGAGAAGCCTAAGCTCGGGAACCGGTCTGCTGGACCGAGCCCGACGAATGCGACTGGGCATGACGATAGTGGTGGGCCTGCGGCTCAAAACGGCGAGCCAGGGCGTCCGAGGACGAAGGAGGAGCAGGAGGCTACGGCGAGGAGATTGAAACCACATACCAATCGCTCCTCGGTGCTGAAGCAACATCAACTCCACCACGGCCACAGAGAAGCCACAGAGAAGCCTGAGCCGATGACCACTCTGCCGGATCGGGAGAAAGAGAGGTCAAAGAGGCAGAAGACGACGAAATGGCAGTTCGGCATCCGCAGCAGGAACACTCCTGCGGAGGCTATGTTGGCTATCTACAAGGCTCTTCGCAAAATGGGCGCAGTGTGGGAAGAGATGAGACCTCGTGAAACCGGTTCCGGCGCCGGCAGCGGCGAAGGCAGCCCTGAGCGCAGCCCGGGAGATGGAGGGGAAGAAAGTCCAGAGTACAGCGATTCCGATCCCGAAGCTGGCACGGATCCGGAGTACGCTACTCATGAAGAGCAGGAACGGCGGAGGAGGAACCGGGCGGACCATAAAGAGAACGCTGCTGCTGCTGGTGCTGGGAAGCGTGGGCGCGAACGCAATGGGAGGTGGAATGACTGGGGTTACACCCTCCCGGAAGACCCTTGGGTCATCCAAGCGCGGTTCAGGAAGGAAGGGATGTTCCCTCCCGGGGTGCAGCACCCGAGTTCGACGCACTCGAGTCGAGTGGATTTGCATTCGACGTCTTCGGATCCTTTGAGGAGGAGGAGCTCGACGGTTTCCTCGGCGGCCACGAGTAGTATGGGGAGTTCGGAGAATGTGGCAGCTACCGGCCCTGCTGCTTCTTCCGCACATTCGCATTCGGGGGACTGGCCGAGTCCGAATGCTAGTGTTTGGGTGTATGTTACGATCCAGTTATACTCGATCGAGAAGGACTTCTACCTTGTGGACTTCAAGTGCGCGGGGTACGAGCGGCTGGTGCGGCGTTTTGCGCGAGAGGTGAATGGGAGTAATGAGACGGATATCGTGCGCAGTCACGAGTCTCTGCCTCCGGTGAGATCACCTGTGTATGCGGATGGGGATGATGAGGGAGAAGAGGGAGAGGATGGAGAGGACTTGATTGGGAGTGGGAGATCGGCGGAGGAGAAGGAGATTTCTAGTCCGTTTCCGTTTTTGGATGTGGCGAGTAGGTTGATTATTCAGTTGGCTGAGGCTAATGATTGATGAGGCCGGGGTGGGACGTGGTGTGGAGGGGGTGAGGGGAGGAAGCGCTGGGCCGTAAGAAGGTATGGAAGCGTGGACGGTCTATCTTGAGATACCTTACCTAGTATGAAAGCTATGATCAATGATATGTCAAAGATGACGGTGCCTACTTACGAGCACGGTATGAGTCCACGCAGTGTGTAAACGTTTGAGGCTGTTGTTTTTCTTGTATCGCCCCAATAGATCGGCTTCTCGACGAGTGAGTGTGAGTTGGATCGAAGCGGTGAAGTCAGGCGATGAACAGCGACTTTTCACGGCCAGAGCGGCGACGACGAGGAATGTTAATATGCCAGGTTATTTATTGCAACATTTTCCAGTGCGTGAATCAAAACGATTCAATCGATGTCACAAGATATCTGGGCATCCGGCCTGCCTGCCTTGCTTGTACGTGGTCAAGTTCTCGCCGCGGAAGAATTTAACCCAAACCCTAACCCTTACCGTTTGAAGAAGGTACACAGTGCTCTACAGTGGTCAGAGAATCGATTGCATTGTATGCCATGCTTGGAGAGCTGCCAAAGCGCTTTTCTGGAGACGTACTTGCTAGGGAATTACACCTCATGGTGCCGCCGTCACTGGGGCTTCGGGCTGGCCATCACTGAACTCCGTCACGTATGGAGCTTCGGGTTGTCCGTCGCTAGACTCCGTTACGTACGGCCCTGGAGCTGTAGTAGCAGTGGTCATCGCCGCCGTTACGCTCACGCTGTAGTTGCTCCCACCACTGCCGCCACCGCCAATCGCTGCCATCGTGCCGTTCAACCTCAGATCTCTCGAGGAAGCTCCCACGAAGACGCCCACGTCCGTCCCCAACGTTCGTACATCGACCCAGGACTGGGTGGATACATCCCATATACTCACATCCCGTCGTACGACCGAAAACGAAACATCCAGGCTCTGCCCAGCTTCGATCATAGTCTTGTTGAATCCACGTAGTTGTCGAGGCGGCTCGCCGTTGCCGAGGGCGAGGTACAGCTGCGCGACTTCTTGGCCGGCAACGGAGCCCGTGTTGGCGACGGTCACAGTGACGGCATAGATTATGTCCCAGAGCTCTGGTGCACCGCCGGGTACACCAGGTGCCGTTGGCACAATCGAAGCGCTCGGGTACGTTGGTCCGACGGTGAAGCTGCTGTTGCGCGGGAGGTAGGGGTAGATGTAATCCGTCAGTGAGGAGATGGTGCTTGGGAATGTGTAGGCGGATGCGTTCAGCGGAGTATACGGGCATACGGTGGGGTTGACTGTCGTCTGGGCGGCACTGGCAGTCGTGGCAGATATAGCGGCCGCTGCAGGCTCGATCCGTAGATTCGAATAGGAGAAGGAAGTGTAGCTCAATCCAAACCCAAACTCAAAGCGAGGCTCGATGCCATCTTGATCGAAGTGGCGGTAGTCGATGAACAGTCCTTCTGTGAAGTTGAGCTGAGGGACGAGAGCGTCCGGTACGTACATGACGTCGGTGCCGTAATCTGCTCGCTCCTTTGCTATCGTCCACGGTGTCTTCCCACTCGGGTTGACGGCACCGTATAGAACGTCCACCAGCGCGTTGCCAGACTCCTGGCCAGGTAGTCCAGCCATAAGCACAGCCGTGACATTCGGGTTCTCGATCCAGGATTCCATAATGATGGGTCCCGGTGTATGCGCGATCACGACAGTGTTGCTACAATTGCCAGCGACCTCGTTGACAAGATCATCACCTCTCATCCATGCAGTGAGATTGTTGCGGTCGCCATAGTTCCCATCGACCTGGATGTACCCTTCGCCGGAGTCACAGTTGATGAAGACCAGACATACAGTAGCCTGGGCTGCAACCGAGTCGATCAATGACGTATCGTAGTTGTTGAGAACGTACTGTACCACTGTCCGGTCTTGAAGGGCCCTGTTCTGGATAGCCGACAAAGGATCGATCAAGTATGGGAAGTTCGTGCTGCCGCTTCCCCAACCCATAGCTAAAGTGCCATTGTCACAGCCACGATCAGAACAGCCGTTGGGCCCATATATGCTAGGTCCAGCGTCCTCGCCTATGATGGCGACCTGCTTCGGCGCTTTGAGCGGCAGGGTGTTATTGACATTCTTGAGCATGATGACAGAGTTCGCTCCGACTCTACGAATGATATTGGCATGGTGATCCCGCACATCGACATGCTCGTTGATCTGCTCGAAGTCTGCCATCGCGTGCGGATACAAGTAACCGAAAGTCGAGAGGTCACCTTGCGCGAAGTTGAGCTCGGGGAAGTCTTCATCCTGTCCGAGATAGTAGTATGCGGCCATGATACGCGTCGCCATGTCGTCGAGCCTCCACTCCGGTATGCTGCCATTCAGGACGCTCTGCGTTAGATTGGGACCCCAGAAACTGATGCCAAGGCCTTCAACGCCGTTCGGACTCGTCTCACCCAGGATCGTCATGTCCATCCCCGCCAAAGAAGACAGTACACCAGAGTGTTGACTGCCGTCATCGGAGACAATGAATCTAGCACTCATTAGCAGATACTAAGCCTGAATGACAAGCGGATGTATCACCTACCCTTGGAAGCCCATCTCGCCTTTCAGTATGTCGTTCAGAAGATGATTGTTCTGACATGCTTGCGTGTTGTTCACTTGATTGTACGAGCACATCACCGCCGCCATTCCGTCATGGACCGCATCGTACCAAGGCCACAGATACAGCTCGTGCAGGGTGCGATCGTCGGCATTCGCACTGTACGGCTCGGTGATATTGAAAGTAACATCGGGCAGGTCGTAGCTGTTCCATTCAATGACCTGGCGGAAGTGCTCCTGTTCATACAACACAAAGTGCTTGCCGACCGCGATAGTCCCACCTGCATTCATACCAGCTACTGTGAGGCCGAACGATACGCCAGACAGATAGGGATCTGGGCTGTAACCCTCCCAGATTCGTCCGCCTTCGGGAGCTCGCCCCAGTGGCCCTACGACTGGAGCATAGGCTACATTGACGCCTTTCGCCTTATGCTCCGCTCCATTGGCATAGCCTTGGGCGTACATCAAGTCTCGGTCCCATGTCATCGCCATGTTGAGAGGTGCTGTGAAGGCGCTGGTGTAGTCCGTCGACCGTACACCAGTAGGTGAGTCGTCTAAAGCCAGGCCACGGAAGTTTATTCGAGGTATAATGCCCAAGGAGTATCCATACGAGGCACCTGTCCCGGTCTGCGTAGTCAGATTGACCTTCTCGGTGATGGTGAGGTTGCAGATAAAACGTCTGGCCTGCGCGTAAGCTGCGGACCAATTGCCGTAGCCTGAAGAGATACGAGGGCTATACAGCGAGCCTTCTGGGTACTGACCGACGACTAATGCCACTAGCATGGCGACTAAGAGAGCCAGGTACTCCATCTGTATGCTTGGAAAGATGCGTGGACAAGAAGAAAGTGACCTCCTACCTTCGAAATGCGCGCGAGTCTTATTATACTATCTGTCAAGGAGTCGCCGGCTAATGTCGACTTGCAGTGACACACGGCAAGGACGGCTTCTTTCATCTCCATACTGTGAGGAGTGCACCTTTGATGATGAGATGCAAGCAAGCATACCGTGCGGGGTACAGACGACATCGGTCTCCTTGTGTTACAAGTCTTTCGAGGCCCTTTACTTGCTCGCGACTGGACGAGACGCGTTCTTCAAGACACGAGCCTGAGCAGGTCAGTCCCTTATCCTCATGGCGGGTGGATGCCAAGAATACCAGGCCGGGTGGCAAGAATGGTTCCGCTGAGAAGGCCATCTAGGTTGCTGTTGCATGCCGGCAGCGGAAACTGGTTGACATCGAGGATTGATGGCGATGTTCAGTGCCATTCACGATCTCGCAGCCGCTGGCGTGTGTTGACGTACTACGGTACTAGGTGGCTACTTGGCCGCCTTTTCACATCGATGTAGACAGGAGTTTCGGGCTGAAGGTGTGTCCGAGGTTCCGTCGCGACTGTGAGTCTCACAAGATGGGATCGGTGGGCATAACGCTAGCTTTGGGGGCGCTCGAGGGCGGCGAGATGGGTGGCAATTGGCACCTGCCGAGCCTTGTTGCGTTCTTGCCGCTCATGGTCATGTGTTTGTCGAAGCCTGCCGAGACCGCTTGACGAAGAAAGTCTGGTTGGCGATGATCTCATCCATGCATGCACTGAGGATCGCGGCGCCCTTGCCGGAGCTAGCGGGCGTTTGATTACATGGGTCGATGCGTGAGTTCGCTGCTGCCAAGGCACCGCAGCATACCGCATGCGGAGTCATGCAGAGAGGAGAACACTCAGCATAAAGATGAAGAAGGCAGTAGTGCGAGGTAAAGGATGTCGTACGAAGGACGGTGTTCGGTGCCACGAGATGAACGTGCGTGGGAGCTTGCCATGGCAACGATTCCGATCCTGCGGCAGGGGTAGTCAGCATATATCGCGATTCTCGGTCGCCAGCAGCAGACCGCTCACACCACTCTTACTTTTATCACTTCTGCAGCAAATCAAGAAACCAAGAGCGCTTACCAGAAGCACCTGCACGTTCTTGCCGTCTGCTTTCATCATTCGGTCCAGAGCTTCCGAGGAGGTGTGACGATAGAATTGAGTTTGTCCGCAGCAAGCCGACGTCATCATCGTCAGATTTCGCGGTCACGAATAAGACCTGCGGAGCGCCTTCCTGCGATCACACGCTTCTTGCATACCAGCCATCACCAGCGACTCATCCACAACGCACACTAAACTTGCGCATTCACATCGCTATACCCAGCGACTATCTTAAGCCTCACAGCAAGCACATATCAACAGTAACACCGTCGCAATGCCGTCCGGAATGGAGATGATCAACCTTGCCATGAGGGCATCCGCCGTATGTCGCGTATCTCAAACATCGTCGTGCGCGCATTCGCTAACTTTGCATAGTTCCTCTGGTCTCTTCTCATCATGGCGCTCACCGGTAACATGATCGATCAATGGAACCGCGGTAACGGCGGCGAAGTCAACTACAGCCTCTTCGTCTCGATCTTCGGCATGCTCTCGCTCATATACCTCATTCCCGCGTCACTTGGGAAGTTCGTGATCCACCCGATCCTGCCTCTCGTCCTGGACGTCCTCAATGTCATCTTCTGGTTCGCCGGTGCAGTCGCGTTAGCAGCAGGATTGAACGCACACAGCTGCAACAACCAGGTAAGCAATGCACGCATCCCATCGCGGCACGGACATGGGCTGACAAGTCTATAGAACTACCTCGACAACAACCACATCACCCAAGGCTCAGAAAAGCGCTGCCGCGAGGGCCAAGCATCTTGCGCATTCCTCTGGTTCGGCTTCGCAGCCTTCGCCGTATCGACAGCTCTCTCCGCCATGGGCATGAAGAGCGGTGGTGGTGCCCGATCTGGAGGTATCAAGCGCGGACCGGCCATGAGCCAGGTTTAAGCTCGACCTCAAAGCATCTTTATACCCATTTGCTTTGACGCGTCTTGCTAATGCTTTCCGCCGCTGCTATCAGAGTCATTACCGGCACCTGCGCCAGCTCCTGAACAAGATCCCGGATCGGCGTCCTTACCCGATCTCGCACCGTTCCCGGCACAATCACTACCACCGTCGCCTACAGAGTCATATACGGCGCTTGTGCGGTACCCGGGTTACCAGACAGGTCATCGTCCAATCCCGGTTTGGCCTAACATTCCAGTGGACACGAATGGACGGCCGATTTGGCGTATAGACTCTACAGACGAGCTGAATGATTTGATTGAGCATGGTAGTGGCGGTGGTCCTTGATTGGAAGGAAATTTCTCCCATTAACGTGTACGATGCGATGGATGACTGCGCTTCAGCGATGGTTCAGCACATGACTTTGGACTTGCGATTACGACCTCTGTATCTCTATAGTCTAATGTATACTCTCGTATCAACAACATCAAACAGAATCGTATTTGCTTCCTCTGTTACCATCCAATGAATTCTTTCGATCAAGACCGCATGCTTATGCTAGCGACGACGATTGCAAAGCCATGATGCCCATCCTCCCAAGCAGCCTTGACCACGTGATTTGAGGCCGGCCGAACGTCGTTCCCACACCTTCACTCGCGATGATCGCCGCCCCCAGCAGGAAGCGGGCGGAAGGCGGCTCTGCGGATCGACGTCATTCTCTACCATCAGTGTACTTTCTTGCTTTCTCCTAGTCCATATCATTGGTACATTTCCGATCCCCATCCTCTTCTCCGATTAGTTTCTTCGACTATTGAATTTGACCGCCGTAGTCTATCTCACTTCGACTTCTTCGGCGTAGAAAGGATACCGATTCATGTTCATACCTACGTCAGGCGCGTGTGGGCGGACTTCGCGAGAAAACGGTCGTCCGTATAACGAAGAGTATAGGGAAGAGAAGACGGCATCGTCAGAGTGCTGCAGGTAGATGCGCATGACTGCCTTCACTATTGTCTATCTCATACCCCAAGCTTGGAATGCTTGATTTCACACCTTGTCGTTAGCTGTCGATCATCTAACGATTTGTCTTCCGGTGCGCCGTGCTTTAACTTCCTCAGACACCTGGTAGCTGAGCATCACCACCTCAGGATGGCTACGCCTGGACAAGCACCAGACAACCCCTCTGCTGCGCTGAATCATTTGAGTCCGACTATAATGGATGATGGCCGGGGAGGCAGCTTAGTACCTACTGTTGTGCCACCGGAGACGAAGATGGAGGACTACACGCAGCGACAAGTGAATGGCAAGGATGCCAATGAGACTAGGATGGAGCCTGCTGAGGCGGGAGGTTACTTTGATGTGAACCCGGCGAAGACGGAGACAGAGAGGGAGCCTTCGGATCAGACGAAAGATGTTGCACCGACAGCGGCGCCCATAGCACCGAAAAGGACCCAGACCGCACCTATGAATGCTGGCCAAAGACCAACTGCAGGTCCGCGAAAGAGTACGTTGTTGGCTGGGATGAATCGAAGCGCAAGTGGCGGTGCTAGGCCGATGGAGACGCGGGCGCCGTACTCATATCAGTTTGATCCTATGTCTGACACCTCAAGCTCGAGCTCTTCCGAGGATGAGGCAGCGCAGAAGCAACGGAAGAAGAAAGAAAAGAAGACCAAGAGGACCAAGGCAGCCCAGCCAGCTGAGGGTACGGACACTGCAGACTTCGCTGCAAAAGAGCGGCAGCGGAAGGAGAAGGCGAA